>JAZBHA010001384.1:11025-22329 GCA_037464855.1 Iselma pallidipennis | reverse complement strand
TCGACAGGCCCGTCATAAATGGGTAATTTACGATCAAAAGTCATTCTAGAATTTCTTGTTATAGACTATACATACGTCTACGCGCCCCGTGCTCACGGGACCGAGCGCACTAACCGTAAAAATACGTTTTTCTACCACCGGCCTCGCAAGCTCGAAACAATGAGGATAAATAATATCAAAGCAAATTTAAAAAGTATTCTCCACTAGAAAAATATTATCGGTGCATTTGGATGTTTTCTGTTTTTCTACCTATATTCAATTAGCACATTTGAATAATGGGACTACCGTCCATTCCTTTTCCAGGGAAAATTGACACAAAGAAACAATACAACAATTTGGCAGGTAAAAATATGAAATAAATATGCACTGTTGTTAAAACTGTAACTTAGTGAGAGGCCTTGAAGAAGCACCGAACAGGTGCGAAACGTCGGCAAAATCACAAAAATAAAATAAACTAGAACAAAATATCTTTTATTGCTGAATTCCTGTTTAAGTTAGTTACATAAATAAAGAAAGGTCTGTGATAATAAATGGAGAAGGTGAGAGTAATATACGATAGGTATAACTATAGGGAAGATTATGGCTGGGAATCCCAGGCCGCCAAATGTTGGAAAACATGAAAAGGCTTATTAAAATAAATTAAAATTATTAAATAAACTAAAAAAAAAACATTTTCTAATCATTTTTCCACATAACCACAGTTTTTAAACAAAAAATGTGTTTCTTAAAAAATTGCTACTCCTATATTATTTCATATGTAGCTAAACAAAAATGACAAATCTGTGATTGAAAAAGTTAAAAATCTCTTTTTTTACAATTTTGGAAGGCCTACCGTTTCTCATCGTTCCTAGAAATAAACTACCTGCCCAGCCGCAAGACGAACCGCAAGATGTTCACTTCTTGCGGAAAGCCTACTTTCCTGCTGGCGCTTGCGGTCAACTATGAACAGATGTGAAGAAATCCTATATAGTTGAACTTCCTTGCGTTACTGACGCACTTGGGGATCTCTTGCGCCTGGGAATATTCGTGCTTTCACTTGCCTGAGAACTATGAACAGATACATTGAAATCCTATAGTACAACTCGGCTTGCGGTACTTCTTGCGGCAAACTCTGAATCCACCTTTAACCCTCGAGGATTAACAAAATGCACTAAAAAGTTGAAAATAACTTTGTATCTAACTACAGTACTTTCAGTTCCATATGACTAAAAATAAAAGCTTGAGGCTCTCATCATAGATTTAGGTCCTTTACTGATATGATATATCAATTATAGTATAGATTATACATTTAAAGCTTGGTCTTTTTGCAAAAATTTCCTACGAGTTGGTGAGGGCTGGCGGCGACTATACGTCCGATGATTCAATTAAAAAAATAATAAATGAAACAACATATAACTTTCACAACAATTTATTGTTTTTCTTAAAATTTTACAATTAAAATGAGCACGGAATGCTATTATAGTCTTATATCTAAACTGATTTCCCCTCAAACTTAAAAACTAAACGAGAACAAAAAAAAATATATGCTGCATGAATTCTTGTATTGTGTATTAAGGCACTTTTATACAAAAAAAAAATACCCCTTATTGTTCCGACAAAAAAAGGAGGAAACGAAATTATTGCGTGTTTTAAAACTATACAAGAAAGAAAAAAAAATAATTACAATTTTGTTATATATATATGTATAGATGTGTATAAATTAAATACTAATACAACACTAATTGGAAAATTGAGTTAGAAGTGTTTCAAAGTAACCCAGCACCCTAGAAAATGAGCATTATAGTGTTTTTTTCATTTTAAAAACAAATAAACAAAAAACTATACAAAATATGTGCAGTAATAACAGAATTTATAAAATAAACTCGAATGAGTGATTAAGCTTATTTTCGTTCATACGGAAAGAAATAAACTATTATATATATTCTTGTATGAAATTAGATTTAACCACTCATTCTTAAAAATTTGGAAATAATTGTTGATTTATTTGATTAAATTGTTGTTGTTGTTGTGACTGAAATTGTTGCGATGGCATTGCTTGGAAATTCATCCCAAACTGTTGTTGTTGTTGATTTATCAATCTTGATTGGTTAATTGGCGATGTCGGATTACTATTTGTTGCTAACTGATTCATACTAGGTGATCCACTATTTTGTTGTTGTTTAGGTTTTGCAACCAATAAATTATCCAAATCAATATTTAAATTACCAGAATTATTCCACGTTGAACCAATTTTTGTTGTTTTCGTTAAATTATTATTATTACTACTTTCACTACTACTACTAGTATTGTTATTATTGTTATTATTATTATTATTAGCTGATGATGATGGAGGAGGAATGGAAGACGACATTGGTTGCAGTGATGACGACTGTGAAGCTGATATTGGTGTCAATAATGGACCTATACCAAAAAATTTTTATTGAAAAAAAAAATTAATTATCATCATCATCATCATGAACTTTAAGTATATTTTCAATAATTGCGATTGTTGTACTAACTAATTGACGACATTCTAAATTTGCTTCACCTTTTAATATATTTGGATTAATTAAATCAATTAACCATAAACGTATTTCTAGTAATTCATCTAAAAATTCTTCAATTAATATATTTTTTGGTAAATTCAAAATTGTTACAGCTATTAAATTAATTATATTGATACGCACTTTGAGTTCTTTATGAAAACGTAAAAACCATACAAAACGAAAAATCTCTTTTGACATACGTTGTATTATTGAACAATTCTTTGATAATGACACAATTATATTTAATGTTTTAATAAATTCAATTAATAACAAAAAATTATTATCTTTTGAATATGTTGACAACATTTGATTTGTTTGATAACCATAAAGTAATGGAAAAAAGAAATAGCCAGCTAATTGATTGAACCGATTTTTGCCCGAAATTTTATTTAATTTCTTAAAACTTGAATAATATTTCGTTTTTAATTCTAAACGTTGTTGAATTATTTCTTCAGCTTCTTGTAAATTGGGATTTTTATTACGTTTCATTATTTGTTGTTTCATCCCTTTATGATCATTATTATCGATATCATTGGTAAAATTCGATAAATTTCTTGCAGATTCTGATAAAATATTTAATAATAATATACGATAACTAACTGAATATTTACCAATTTCACTATGGAATTGTTGACATAAAAATTGTGTACTTGCCTCTGGATAAATACATGTAATTATTATACAACATTTAAATATAATTTCATCGAAATTTTCAACATAAAAACGTTGTTCTAATGTTGTTAGAATTTGTAAAAATTCTATACCTAATGATATGTCATCATTTGGTAATTGTGTAAATAAGAGATTTTCACAATTTTTCAAATTAATTTCAAATAATTCAGCATCTTGTGTTTCAATTAAATTCTCACGTATATCACGTAAATATTTTGGTGGTTGTTTTTTAGAAAACTTTATATCATTATCGATATTATATGGTTCTAAATCATCATCTGAATCTAATTCAAAATGATTATTATCAATTATTATCAGATTATTACGATTATTACTAATAGATTCTTCAATTATAGTATTCTGAGGTTGTTGTTGTTGTCGGTGTTTTAAGTTCTTGATATCAGTTCTTTCATATAAAATTTTAGATTTTTCATCAATTAATAATTTTAATAAATCATTTATATTATTTTGATAATCTCTACGTATTTTAAAATATTGATTATAATCAAAATTATATAGATTTTCTAATTGATTAACCATTTTTTGATTATCTTCGTTAATATTATCATAATCAAATTTTAATTGTAAATCTTTTCTTTTATCATCATCTAATTCTTTATTAATAAAACTGATTAAGATTTCACCAGTTTTCATGCCAGCAATTCTTAAAACATCATTTGGACATTCTAAATGTACTGGTAGACCTTGATAAATTTTCGTATCAATACTTTTTAAATCATTATCATTTAAATAATTGCTTGTTTCAAAAATTTTCGTTAAAATTATTAGAAACTTTGTTATATATAAATGTTGTTCAATACTTGTATGTTGTATTGATGATCGATTTGACCAGACATCTAATAAATTTTTAAATAATTTAATTAATTGAAATTGTGATGATTTTGTTAAATAAATTGATAAATTTATTATTAAATTGTTTTGTTGTTGTTCATTTGGAAAAAATAATAATAATGGTATTTTTGTACATAAAATAAATTTCCAATTTTCATTTCTATTAATTAAATTTTCATCTAATATTGAACAAATATTATAATGTTCTGGATTTAAATCACGTAATAGAAAAACTGTTAAAATCTCTATAGCTTGATAATGAAGATTTTCAAATATATTTATTAAGATTTTTTTATATTTTATTTCATTGCTAGTTAAATTTATTAAAATTTCAAAAAATATTCGTAAAATTTCTGATTGTTTATTTTCGTGGTAATTTATTAGAATTTTACTTAAAAAATTTGCCAATTTTGGATAATTTATTAAATATGTTTTATCGAATTTTGAGAGATTTGTAAAAAATTCTATTAATTTCAAAAACGTCCAACATAAATATTTACAATAATTCGTTGGTATGAAAAAGTCGGGAAACTGCATCTGTAATAAATTTGTTACACGACTAGGTAAACTAATTAATAATTGTATAAAATCATCTAGATCATCATCTAATAATAATAATAACAAATTATCAGATTTCAATAGAAATATTAATAAATTAGTCGAGATTTTTAAATTTTTTGCAAGTATTTCGAAACTCGTACGAAATAAGTAATAATCGTCAATTGTAAAAAAATTCACTATTTCTCTATAAATTTCTTTCTCTTTAACATTAAATGGAAAATATTCATCATCGAATAATTTTATTAAATTCTCTAAAATCTCTTTATAAATATGCCCATAGTTTTTTAAATTACACGTATCGATACGTAAGATTTTTTGTATGGTTATTGGTGGTATTAAATCCAGTATTTCTTGTATTTTGAATAAAATTTCAACAATTTGTTTTTCACTTGTAATTCTCTTGATTTGTTTTAAATAATTTCGTAAATTTTTAAATTGTTGTTGTAATTCTTCATTTATATTACTGATTGATGAATTATCTGGAAAGGGCGAAATCTCAAATGAACTTCCCAATCTCAATCGAAAATAGGGGATATATAGTTAAGCTTAAACGTTCCCAAATTATTCTTAATGATTTTTCGTTGCTGTATTGTCTGCATTGAGTAAAGGTTTAGCTTTCTATACGTATTGCAAGTTTTACGACTAAAATAGATGCTAATACACACACGTTATATGTTTTTATAGCAACTAGTGTTCTGTATATTTTGTGGAAAATTATCCTTTTTATTAATTTGTGTTCTGAAGTCGTGACATTACGACCTTAAAATAGGGAACCATATTGTGGCTATGTGTGTTCAAACCTGATCAATATCGGAAAATTGTTTTATGTAATTTTGTAAATTTACAACCTAAATAAGAGAAGCGCCGAATGGACGCGAAACAAATACGTAAACATTTTGCTGAATTACCCGCTAAACCTTTAATTTACCAAGTATTTCACTAAATTTCTAACTAATGTTTTTCTATAATAAATAATTATTTTCCAACTTAATCCATTATAAACCGTTTTCATTATGTTTGTGTTTATTTAGATTATTTATTCAACTTACCGCTATCCAATAATCCAGGTGTTATTTCAAGGATGCCTTGAATATTATTACTAGCACCAATGCCACCTCCACTTCTTGGTGGTTGAATACTTAAAGAACTGAATCCGGATAAATCTCCTAATAAATCAGTGGATAGTTTTTGTTGTTCTTGTTGTTTTGATAATAATGGTGATGAACCCAATAAATTAATTTCGCTAGTTGTTGTTGTTGTTCTTAATAAATTCTCCTGTGTTGTTGGAATTGTTGTATTCTTTTGCAAAAATGCTGAACTAAAATCAGCAAAATCATCATCAGATTTTTGTTGTTGTTGTTGTGAATCTTTTCCACCAAAAGCTGTTTCAAAATCACCAAATTCCGTTGTATTGACCTTTTTATCAATATTTTCACAAGCTCTCGGATTAAAATCATCTAATAAATCAGTACTATTGTTCGTATCATCATCATCAATATGTTTCATTGGTAATGGACTTTGACTGGGATTCCGACCAAAATGTGCAGCTGCACCTAAATCAACTTTTTTTATTGGTTTCTGTTGTTTTTTCGGTGAATTGGTTACTGATGTATTTATATTGATATTGACACGTTTATCAGATGATGATGATGTTGAATGTGTTGGACTATTATTTATGGAATCCTGATATTTCCTTGTTGTTTCTGTATCACTCTCATTACGATCTATATCATAATCATTATCATCCAATGATGACGATCTCTGATGATCATGATAACGATTTTCATTATTATCAAAATCGTGATCGGCATAGTCACGATTATATGAACGTTGATCATCCCAACGATCTATTGAGCCTACAATATTTTAGACAAAAAAAATTAAAGTGATATTTGATGGTGTTTTTTTTTTAATTAGTAACTAACCCATTTTCATGCCAGCCATATCAGAACTCATTCCAATATACTTATCTTTATTTTTCTTGGCTTTTTTCCTTTCTTCTCTTAAACGATCATCATCTTGTATAAAATCTATTAATTCTTTAACTTTATGTCTTATATTTATACCTTGATCTTTACCCATATCATCAATATAACTATAATTTTCTAATGAACGTAAATCATAAATATGTTCACGTGCTGAGGTTACAACACGTTCGGAACCATTTTTAATTAAATAATGTAATACTAATAATGATTTATATGTTCGACGCCAATGTTGTTTATTATCTTGCAACATACGTTTCCATAACATTGACATAACTTCTGGAAAATGTTCATATGTAAATGTTGAATGTGCTAATTCTTGCATGATTTGTCCTGTTGGACCCCAGGCTTCATCATTTGTTGCTTCACGTACTTTTGCCTCAATTTCCGTATAGTTCATTACAACATTTGTACTGAAATATTAATAATCAAAAAATGGTAATTAAAATTAAACAGGAAAATAAAAATAGGAAGGTAAGGAAGAAACAAAGAAACAATTATTGAAAAAAGGAAAAATACCAGACTTACACTTTATCAGCTAGTTCTCGCACTTTCCACATGCTAAATATATTCTCCATTTTTCATTAACTATTTAAATTTCTATTATTATTTAATAATTATTCCCGAAATAGTTGTTTTTTCGTTAGAAATGCAAAAGACAATTGAAAAAAATATTTATGGCGAAAAAAAGATGACTTGGCCAGCACAAATACAGTCAGCCATATTCATAGATAAAAAAATAATATAGGCTGTGTTTTATTAATCCTCTACTTGCTCGAGCAAAATCTGTTCAAAGGCCTCAGGCAACCCGGTAGCCATAATGGATTTTTTCAAGTTCGATAAACCTAACCTATAACATTTCAAAAGGTGAATTTTCTAAAAATCTGATATGACCCATCTTACAGATAGCTATTTACGTGCAGGTTTATAAAAATTAATAGCATTTTTATTACGTTACAAATGATAATGAAATGTCAAACAGTTTTATTTTGAACGTTAAATAGTCTCACAATCAGTCATTTTATTTTCTGTCGCTTTTTTCAGTTCTACTGCAAGGCATTATGGATTTCTACACCAATGCACTATCTTGGTGCATGAAGAGCCGCTTGAGTAGCCAACTGGAGTAGCTTGGACTGAATCATAAAACAGCTGGTGCAGCTGCTCGAGTAGATATAAAACAATGCCTGCTGGAGGCTATTATAAAACATGCCCGTAGAGAAGCGACTATGGACCTCTGGTGAGTGGTTTTGAAACTATTATTGGGAAGGCGGCACATTTGAAAATACATAATTTTAGAACTGGGCACTAGTGGAGAATTTCCTATATTTGCATAATTTTTGAAACAATTCTCACACTAAAATGCAAAATTAATTAATTTTCATTATTGTAATAAGTATTTTTTTTTCAAGTAAATGGATTTGGGGAAAATTGAAATTTCTATGTTGGTATCATTTTTTCCAAAATGTCAAGAGAAATTGACGTATTATTATTGTTCAAAGATTTATTGTTGTTGGAATGAATGTTTGCAATAATTTTGGCCCAAAATCTTGACTATTAATTGATTTTCAAAATAAAAAACCGAATTATTATTTATCATCGTTATTACAATGAACCATGTTACAGTTTTGGCGAAAAATAGGTTAGAATAATTAACAATGATTTGAATTGCAACAAGAATTATTATTGTTATTGTTTCAGAACAAAATCATTTAATTTCAACGAATAATCAATGTACGAATAGTGATACTGGTGATAATGATGGTGTTACTAAAATTGTAAACAATTGTAATACATTAACCAATTCTAGTCTTCTAGTATCCTTTGAAGATGAAGGAATATTTGACCTCTGTAAGTTTGTTGTTATTGTTATCGGGATGGTGCGTATTTTCAGCCTTTTTGTGCCTCTAGCGACAAATGTTAGCATTTTTTGTTATGAAAATACGGGAAACTACTACTAAAATAGGGTGCATTTTAAATTCAAACTTATTAATTTAATAATAATCAATTAATTAATTGTTGTATCGGTACAAGGTGTATTATATATGATCAAATGATCTGAAATGATTCTTCCTTGTAAACATTTATTATAACACTGGGACCGGTTTCGGGACTAGCCCATCCTCAGCTTGCTTCTACAATGCTCATGTATATGATTTTGTTTGACTGTAAGTAAAATAAGGTTATACAAGGTTCAATTGTCAATATTTTATAACTTGTAGAAGCAGGCTGAGGATGGGCCAGTCCCGAAACCGATCCGTGTGTTATAATAAATGTTTACAAGGAAGAGTCATTTCAAATCATTTAATCATATTATTAATTTAAGTTGGACGATATTAGTTCTTATCAAATGTGTCAAATGGTTTAACAAATGAAACAATTTTTCAAATTGTGGCTAGTTTAATTTAATGGAGAATTATTTAAACAACTCACACGAAAATCTTAAATTTACTAAAGAAAATAATAACAAATTGAATTACTTGCATCTGACCAGTGGCGTAACTACACTAATCAGAATCAGAATCAGTCAGAAACTTTCCGAATCTTATTGACGAAAAATCATGTCACACCATCTGAATCAATCAATATGAATCAATTAGCTATTTCTTTTTATTACTAGCGTCATAGAATATACTGTCTTTACTAGTTTTTCGATATTTTTAATTCATGAATCAGTCTGATGAAAATTATCGCCTGCTTGAATCATGATTTGAACGGACTGAACTAGATTGATTGGGATTGAGACAGTGTGTATAAATACGTCGGGCCTTAAGAGTACAAACACAGTGGAGCCGCGGTGCGCGAATCAAGCGAGCTAAGGTTTACATCAATGTATTCAACTGGGACAACACATAATAATGACGATTCAAGCAGTGCGTTGCGACAACGATCCAACTGATTTATTTCCCCGATTTCCTTAAAGCATGATTATTGTAAAAATTTTAATCCAGCGTTTTCTTTCAAAAAGCATTTCGTCTTCACGGTCGTTTTTCATGTTTTGAACGGAATTTTGTCTCCTGTATCACCGCTCCATTTTAATGGGTTTACTGGTGCTGCAAATGAATATCGATATATCAAAATACTTATCGATATATTGATATATCAACTAAGATCCCTGTCACACGAGCAGAATACAATTCAATTAAGCCACAAGGTCAATACAAATTGAAATATTCGTGAACTCTACCCTGTCACACGGGCGTTTCACAATTACAATTAACGCACGCGCAAGGCGTCGATTGTCATGTGGGTGTTGTGTGTGTTTCTTGAACAAACAGCTGATGGCAACCATGCTTTTAGATGCCGCGCACGCGTAGTTAACACAATTTAGCTAAATAGAGTTCTGAACAGCCAATTTACTAAATAAATTTCGCCGCTCATTAATTGAATATTGTGTGCTGTCACACGGCAAATTAAGAACCAAGGTAATTGCGAACTTAGTTAAATTGAAGTGTATTCTGCTCGTGTCACAGGGATCTAAGGATCTTAGTTTCCAAAAATATCGATGTATCAAATATTGATAGTTATCAAAATATCAAATAGACAGATATTTTAATAAATGTGTATTTTATATATAATAAATAAATTTTTCTAGGTGATTATTATGGATCAGTCAAAGAGGAGCGTCGTTCACATTTGCCCAGAACATTACAAGATGTATTAAATAATAAAGACGTATTATATTATTTTATAAAATTTATGGAATCAAGACATGCTTCGAATTTAATTAATTGTTGGTTAGATATATGTAGATTGGAATCGAATTTTAATCAACGTGAAAAATCATCAACAACAACAACAACAACAACAAATGATGATTGTTTAGTGCCAAAATTACCAACTGTGGACCATGATAGTTTATCTAATAGTACAACAACAGATTTAGATTCAATAACAACGGATTCAAATAGTTGTAATGAAATTAACACCATTCAACAAGTACAAGTACAACAACAGAATGAATCCTGTGATAAAGTGAGTGATAATGGCCATGACAGTAATGATGAAAGTATTAAACAGAATGCTTTAAAAATTTCCACAAAATATCTATCCCATGAATCAAATGATTTCATAAATTGTATAACAGATAAAATACGTAATGAAATAATTGAAAATATAGGTAATGAAAAGTATTTATGTTTTAATGTAATAAAATCAATAATATTTAATATGATGGATAAAGAATATTTGCAAAATTTTTTAACAAGTGATCATTATTGCAAATATCAAATAAATATATTAACAAATGATAAAATAATATTGGATGATATTTTATCGAATGAAACGATATTATTTTATTTTATGGAATATTTAGAACAGGAAAATGTTAGAAATCTATTGGAATTTTGGTTAGCTGCAACAAATTTTCAAAAACAATACGAACAACAACAAGAATTTTTCGATCCAATTGAAGCACAAAATGATGCAATTATTATTTATGATAAATATTTTTCATTGCAGGCATATTATCCATTAAATTTGGGTAATAAAATACGTATATATATTGAACAAAATATATGCAATGAAAATGGTTTAATTAATTTAAATTGTTTTCAATTACCGATAAATATTGTTGAATATATATTGGATAAGAACTATTTAAAATCATTTTTAAATTCGCAATTATTCTATAAATATTTAACTGAATTAATTAATTCAACAGAAACAAATGCTAATTATTTAAGTTTAAATATTAATAATGATAACAATAG
>JAZBHA010001383.1:0-18280 GCA_037464855.1 Iselma pallidipennis | reverse complement strand
ATAGACGGAGAGATCCTTCTCCCTTAACTGATTCTAAAAATAGAGAGGAAACTATCTTTTGACTTGTTTTTAGCACAAGAGGGGAAAATTATACCTGCAATATAGTGTTTTCTTATTTACGATTGATTAACTAACTTTCAACATTCTTACGAGCAAAATTCTAAAACTAAGGGAAGTAGGGCATCTTTGATTTTTTCTTAATGAAGGAAAGATGTCTGGTAACCCTTAATATTAAAACTCTAGTCGTCCGGTGTCGCATGGGTAACGTATGGACGTGTAAGTATAGCTTTAGCAACTTCTATGCTTTGACGCATGCGTAGCGTAAAAATACAAAATATAACCTCTAAATAATTTTTGACAGTTTTTGAATTGTTTAGTTTCTTTATTCTTTTTGTTAATAATTAATATTTGTATAAAAATTACAATTAATTAATTATTCTTTAAATAATGTCGGTACCTCGAGCATTACCACAAAGTAAAGAAGCCCTTCTGAAATCATATCGAACTCGATTAAAAGATGATGTAAAGAGTATGTTGGAGAATTTTGAAGGTAAATTTTTGAAAAAATATGTCGAATAATTGAATTTAAAACATTATTTATTATTATTATTTTTTTTTAGAAATTGTTAAATTGGCAAAAGGTGAACATGATACTCAATTGAGTCGAATGACCCAATGCGAACAAGATACATATGAAATGCATGTACGTGCTGCAAATATTGTTCGAGCTGGTGAATCTTTAATGAAACTTGTTTCTGATATCAAGCAGTATTTAATTTTGAATGATTTCCCATCTGTTAATGAAGCTATAACACAAAATTCGAAATTATTTAGGTAAAATTGCATTTTGTTCTTATCAATGTACAGTAGAAATTCGATAATCCGAATTAATTGGGACCAGAGCTTGTTCGGATTCCTGGAAATGATGCTTGCGAATTATCGGGTATTGGGGTGACTGTAATAACAATATTTTATCTACTAGTAATTATAGTTTTTTTCATCTATTATTGGAAATACGTAACAAAAAAAAAACACATTTGCTAACTGTCCAGTTGTTGTACAATTTTACACTTTTGTTCCAGTCAAGGTGTCCTGTCTTAACGTTTAGACCCCTTGGCTGATGCAACTATGTAAGGCAATATAATTTCTACTCATGAACAATTCAGAATTGCAGTTTTTGCAAGTTTTGTGCGGATTAAAGGAATTTTGTTCGGAATAAAGAAATGTTTATTCCAAATCACCGCAGTTCGGATTACTGGGAATTTGGGTTACCGTGTGTTCGGATTATCGAGTTTCCACTGTACTTACTTTTTTTTTGTTAATTGTTAATCAATTTTAGGACAAAACAAGCTGAATGTGATCAAAAGTTAATGTCATTACGTGATGATATGGCAGCAGATTTATATGATTTAGAAGAGGAATACTATAGCAGTATAAACAAATAATAATTTGTAATTATTTATTCCCATATAAGTTGGTTATTTTTATTATTAATTTTCACTGTATTCACACACAAATAAACATATTTTATATTAAAAATATGTTTCAATTGATGTAGTAGAAAGGAGGATCGGATCAGGGCCGGCTCGAGGCATTTAGCTCACACTAAGCCATTAAGCAGTTGCATAGAGGCGCCAAAATCGATTACTATATAATTTAATTAAATTGCAAGACATCCTCGTTAGAGATGGTCTCTTAAAATTATTCTTGTACTTCTAAGAGGCGGTAGAAAGTTGCATCTCTAGATACGTTATATGACGTTCTGTCCGTTAGGATTATGCCTAATGCTCCTTTCAATCCATGTAATGAGTTTGATTACTTCAATTTTTGCTTGGTTTGTTATAGTTTACCGTGTGCCTTGGCTATATTCGTTATTTTTTGCCATTCCTTTCTATCTCTATGAGTCATTTAATTAAAAACTTAATGTTTCACAGTTAGAAACATATACAAAGGTTGGGAAGTCAATATATTCAAGATGGAAAATTTTTAGCTTCAAACTCTCGCTTTTCTCACACATGTGCAACACAATGATGGATCTAGGCATTTGGGGGCCCTCAAATTTATTTTCTTTGAGGGGCCTTGTAGCTTATGTTTTGTAAAGGCCCCTCAATGACGTACACCAGTAAGACAGATTGAATTAGTAAGCTTAGGCTTCAGGGGGTCCTGAAACTTTTTTTTGTAACCATTGTTCTACCAATATCACTGATACGTGAGCATCCTTGGTTCGCACTCTTGCCAAGAATGCTGTTCCCTTGGCTTTTGCTTATTATTTCTCAATTCTACTTTTTTATAACTAAACGCCGGGACACTGAAGCTTAATCTTCATCATGGATCCGCCCCTGAACACAGAGAGATAGACAGGTACCTCATAAAAGTTGTAATTGTCGCTATATTTGATTTATAGGCGTAAAGGGCTTACAATTTCCAAACTATTTTTCATGTGTAAGTTTTTATTTAGAAATAGAACAAAGTTCAGAAAATATACAACTTTTTACAAACCTATGAAGGAATAAAAAAGGCATTATATTAATGGTATTGACTGTTTGCACTTTATTTATCAGAACTGTCGAAATTGTTGGATTTTAACTTAAAAACAACCGAATTACAATTTACATTGTATATAAAAACCTTAAAAATATTTTGATCCACCGGGGGCAGTATTACTATTACTGCAATGCCTATTTAATGCCTTTTTTTCTTTCAGTTGTACACTATACCGTCTTATAATAAATTAACAGAAAATCGATTAACAGGAATTCCATTGAATGCTGGTGGTGGATGATTATGTATTAATGGTGGTTTAACTAATTTACCATTTGTATCTGTTACACAACGTGCATTACATTTGGTTTTACTATAAAGTGAACATACCCAAAATATTTTTCTAGTACTTCTTCGATTCACATGAAACACGTAACGTTTCAATAACATACCAATCTTGCCACGTCGTGTAATTGCAAACGAAACATTTCTACCTAAAAAACAGAAAAACATTTAAAAGAGAAAAATTAAATGAAATGAATAATTTACTAATACCGTGTATTTCTGGGCGATTCATTATTTATTATCTAACATAGAAATTATTAGATTAAAGTTACTAATAGTAACTAATAGCCTAGACACATTTAGCGTTTAATCATCGTTATACTTAGCGTGTGTCGCATCACAATCGCTCTAATGATTATTACAAAACTAATTTATTGTAAATGATCATTAAGACAATCGGGATAGTTCGTAAAACTTCCCTTACTTATACGATTTAATTATAAAAAATTACTACACCTTCGGTGAGACTGTTAAACCAGAAAGAATCTGCAAAAATGTGTAGTTAATCGTTACTCCAAATTATTAATTTGTGGAATGATCATTAACTTCGACGTGTGTCTAAGCTATAAGTAGTTTATTTAAAACAAGCAGGAATTTAGCGACTCATTCAATTTTCTCATAATAAATACCAAAATTTAATTATTCATAAAATTTATTTCAAATATTAAAAATTGTAGTTACAATTAAGGTCATTTATACAATTTATATAAATCTTAAGCATCAGTTGATCTAAGATAATAATATTCTTGACTAATAATTGTATAATTCTTCATATCTTTTAATGGCGTACAAGTATGTATACCGGTTAATTTTATGGTTTGATCAACATTTATTGAACATCTTGCTTTACAATATCCACGATCATACATATGACATTTCCAATAGGATACTTTTTGTGAACAACGATGTTTCATATATTTGAAATTATGTATAAGTAGATTGGGAAATCGACGACATCCTTTAACATATGTTGCAAGAACTGAAAATAAAACAATTTTTCGTTTATAATTTTGAAGAATTTCTACAGAAATATCCTCGGTCCAAGCGAAGAATTTTTTGGAAATTAAAACTATACGCAGTAGTATAAAATATGCTTAACGAAATACGCTGAGACATTGGAGTTTTAAACAGTTTTTGAAATACAGACGATCCTTGGAGCAACAAACACGTTGCACCAAAGTCTTGTAATTTTCGTATATAGTTATAGTTACTAAACGTGCAAGTATCAACTTTCAAGACTGTTACCTGATTCTTCCGAAGATGTGCTTATCAAATGTTTACGTATTTGTCGTTATCAGTCCTGTCGATTGCTCCGAGGATAGACTGTACATTAAAAAGAATATTTATTGATTACACACAATTTCCGTACGTTTACAGAATGATCTATTAAACTGGTTAAAAATAATCAATACAATTTAGAAAGCTTTTATTATACAGGATTAAAATTTAAATTATTACAATATGTATCTTAACATAACTAAATTATAAATAATTGGAAGTTAGATTTACCGAAAGTTGAAGAAAGTCAACTTTACACAACTTTATTAGTTTCTTCTGATTTCTTCTTCTTACAATTAGTTGTTCTTATAATTTTAACCGATTTTGAAACTAATTGTTCTTTAAAATAAACATCTTTCATATGTGGTGGATGATTATGAATATTATTTACTTGTAATACACTTCCATATGTAACTAATGTTGATTTACATTTGGTTTTCCAATAACATGTACATCTCCACCATGTTTTCCTTTTATCTTGTGTATGTCGTTCAATTTGATATTCATCATCTTCTAATATAATTTTTGCATATTTTTTTGCTTTAATGAAGTAGATTACACCTAAAATGTACAAGTGATTAATTAAATTTTAAATAATTTTGACATAATCAACTTACAACTGAGTTAAAGGGAAAATATGGGACAAAAATTAAAAGCAACTTAAAATATCAAGCAAGTACAAAATTATTTATTATGATTTCTTAAATATAACTTATTACAACAATTTTGTGATACAATTACTTACAGTAAAACCTGTTTTCAAAGACAGTTTCCGTTTAATACAGGTTTTACTGCATTATAAAAATTATAAAGTCTTATTTCTCTCTAATAAGTTGAACAATACGTGAAACCCCATTTGGTTTTTCTTGTATTGTTGGTAAATGATTGTGCATATATTTAATTTTAACTACATTGCCAAATGTTATCAGTGCTGCACGACATTTAGTTTTGAAATAATTAGTACAACGCCATCGTGTACTTGTTAAATCTTTTGTATTTACAGTAAATACATTATGATCAATTATTAATTTAGGATTTTTCGTTCCGGGTGTTATATATATTATACCTGAAAAAAAGACAAAAAAAATTAATTACCCATACAGTTATAAAGTGAAAAATTATGTAAAGTTGCGTAAAACTTTCAAGAGGACACCAAAAAAAAACGTTAATTCATAATCTATAGTTTAGTACATCCACACAGTGTCCCCGGATACGATTAACCATACTTATTTTACACTTTTTTCCATATTTAACTAGGATGACCAATTGTCCCGATTTTTCCGGGACTGTCCTGGTTTAAGCACTGAAAGTCCCGCATCCCGGGAAGAGTCCCGGTTTCAGCAATGAGACAATATTTAAAGTTATTTATCACGCATTGGTTGGGCGGATGTTTAGTTTGGGTAATGGCTTCTCATTGGACCGATAGCAGGAATTGTTGTCATATAGGTTTGATAAAAACAGAATTTCTAGTCCTACAATATTGGTAAAAAATAACAAGAAATCCCATCTTTATAAATAGGGATTGACTTTTGGAAAAGTTGGTCACCCTATATTTAACCGTTCACACTACTTATTCGAATAACTTTCACATTTTTCAATTTTTTGACTATCTACCTACAAACTATCTGTATATTTTGAATTGTTTCCAGCTATGTCAAACAGTTTCTCATAACGAGCAGAAATTATTATAAAATACGATTTTTTTTTTCTGGAAATGCAAAATAAAGTCGCAATCGGGAACGTATTTTACAGCTATATCCAAATAGAAGTGTGGTGTTGAGCCCGAGAGAAAAAGAAATGACAGATATTAGCATGCTCCAATACATTATTTGAAGCGAGATGAAAAAAATACGTTTATCGTCCCCCTACCATTCACAACTAGGGCTGGGTGATATTGGAAATTGGATATCGATATTGTGTCGATATATCGATACTGTGTCGATGTATCGAGACTTTATCGATATTTCGATGAAAATGTGAACAAAACACCGGTATTTTATTAACATATCGACAAAATGGATAACTATTTACAGTCTCGAGTATCGCTTTCGTATATCGATATATCGCTATTCTTGTCGATATATCGAACATCGTGCCCAGCCCTAGTCATAATATTTGAAGGAGGGGGGGGATCAACGTGCTTTTAACTCACTTCGATTCATGTATCAACCAAAATAGCCATGTCCGTCATTTCTGTTGCTCTCGTGCTCCTCAAGACCACACTTGTATTTGGATATTCCAGGGTATTGGTACACTTTCATAGATTCCTTCTTCGTCCTGCAACTTCATCTACCAGTGCATGATAATGCCCAGAATAGTAAATTTTTCTGTTACTGAATTACTAAATTAATTCTGGACATTGCTCGAAAAGTGTGTCCTTTTTTCAGTTTCCTATTTTAACCGTAAAACTATCGACAATCAAATAACAAAAAGATATACATATTTAGTTTTATAAAACCATTTATTTTTTTAAAATATCATAAATCAAAAAAAAAAGATCATTTTAACATAAGTACGAATCTATAATTACTATCAAAACTTCAATTTTCCTATTTAAATTTATTTATTTCTTTTATTATTCCCTTTAACAGCAACAACAACAGTAACATTTTGTCCATATAAATTGTCATTATTGATTTTTAATCGATGATGATTATGATCACCGATTAAATATACCATTCGTCCAGATGTTTTAACAGCTGCTGTACATTTTGTTTTATTACACATTGCACATCTCCATCTAGTTGCATCCAGATATTTACGATGTACCAAAAATTTATAACCATCCAATATTAATCCAGGATTTTTAAAGCCTCTTGTAAAATAAATCATTCCTGTAAATGAAACGGGATTAACAGAAAACAAAAATATAAGTTTAGATTTTTGGATTATTGCAACGAGAGTAGTCTTTTTTTCGGTATATCGTATCCGGATAATCGATGTAGACTAGAAAAAGTCTGTTTCGAGCAGAATTCAAACTCCGCATCTTTCAATTGCCGGTTGAGTGCACTGAGAGACGCAGAGTTCCAACCCCACTCGAAACATTTTTTCGGATACATTGTTCCAAATTTCAAAATATTTCTAGATTTAATAGTATTTAAATCCCAGAATGTGGTAGATATTTCATTCTATATGTACTTTCTAATGTGCAATCCAGAGAATCGATAATCCGGATAATGGAGGTCCAGGCGACAGAGTTTTTGACTGTATTTTTCAGATTGACAATCTCAACCAAGTCTCATAAATTATCACACAATAGTGCACAGAAGCAATAAAAAACGTATTTTATCAAATTCAGTTTTATTCAAACCATGTTAACAACCTTTTTAGTTTCATTACTATGAGATAATTGTGAAATATTGAATGAAAACATCACCATTGACTGGCTCAGGTTCACATGGACGATGATTATGATCAGAAATAAATTTCATTGTTTTGCCACAAGTCATTATACGTGCTCGACATTTAGTTCTTCCATACCAGGTACAACGCCATCGTGTTTCTCCCGTTTTATTCCTATGGTGGATGATGTAACTACTGTTATTTAGATACATCTTGAGATTTCTGATACCTTTGAGGAACTTCACCATACCTACAACAAATAAAAATTTGTTTAAAACATCAGGTAAACGGTTCCAATATAAACGAATTGAACCTGGGCATGTTATCAGCTTACCTTTTATGTTTAAACTGATCGTTAGAAATAAGCAAAACTAGATATTATAAGAAGTGTTTATTAGGAATTCTTTATAACTTACAATCGATATACAAAAACTAAAAACGAACATCACAACATTGATTTACAAAAATATTCACATTCAACATCAAACATACATAACTGATACAATAAATAGAGAACTGTCCGTATTACAGAGGTGTTCGATTCACGACTGCAAAGTTTAATGTCAAGTACTTTTAATTTTTCTAATAGTAACCGTTTGATAATTATTTGTTGTACAATTTGTCAATCTAGGTAGATGATTATGATCCCCTTTAATGAATATCTGTCGTCCAATTGTAATAATTCTTGTTTTACATCTGGACATTTTACCTCTTGTATAATAATTTGTACAATTCCATACCGTTTTTTGTGGGAATCTTCTATACATTAAATATTCATAATCATATAAAATAAGTTTCGGATTTTTCATTGCAACATCAAAATAGACGATACCTAAAAATTAGTCGTTTTATAATCCAAATCCAAAATTATGACTGTTTTTTTGGAAAACAAACAATAACTAAAGACCATAAACTAAAACTACACTATTGATTTTGATTAATTTATTTAAACAAAAAAAAATTCAATACACACACATTACGGATCTCTTATAATTGTAACATGTTGACATACTAAATTTCTTCTTTCTTGACATTTCATTATTGAATCATGATTATGAGGTTCATTATTAATATGAACAATTTTTCCACTTGTTATAATTGTTGATTTACAACGATCTGTTGTACTATGAAAATATTTATTACATCTCCAAATAGTTTTATGATTCGCCTTTTTACAAACTAAATATATATAATTATCTAGAATAATTTTGGGATTTTTCATTCCTAGATCAAAATAGATGACATCTAGAAAAAAATAAAAAAAAGGAACTAATATTTGAACTACAAATTTCAAGAAATTTAAATAATGGAACACTAGGTTTATTTAAAACAGGATGTATTAAAATAATTATAAAACAGTGAAACTGATAGGATTTATACAGTGCGATCTATAAACTTTACGGTCAAAGTATGCCATGACAAACGTATGTCTTTGCGTGCGTGATAGTTCAGACGCTTATTGCAGTAACGCCATCTATACAGATTTAGTTTAATGTATAGCGATTTCAATTTTTAGGCCCACGCGTCATTAACATTAATTTAATATGACAAATTACTAACAAACGATAAAGCGTAGACATACGTTTCTTACGTTATTCAAAGTCAATGCTTACTTGATCATAAATTTTATAGATCACACTATATAATGATATACAGCATACGGTGTGATGTTACAAAATTTATAGACAAGTGAGCATTTACTATAGAATAACATAAGCAACGTAACACTTGTTGTTAAACTGAATTGATATTTTTAACATTAAATTAATGCTTGTTTGGAGAATGGAAGCCGAATTTTGATTAAAATATAAAAGCATCAATTCAATAAGTCTGAATAAATGGCGTTATTGTAGTAAGCAGCTGAACTATTACGCGTGTAATGACTCTGACCATAAATTTTGTAGATCACAGTTTTATAAATTTTGTGAGATAAATTCGTATTTTGTTCTTCTTCAAAAAACTCAAGTTTTCCGCTAGCTAACAATATATTTTCTACCAAACATCCTGTTCGACAACAACAACAATAATAATAATAATAATAATTAAATATATGAACAATAGGAACAATTACATATTTTTGTAAACAATAGGAATTACTTTTTTAAAATTGTTACAATTTGCGAAAACATATTTTTATATTTTTCTTCATTGACAATAGGTTGATGATTATGTACATCAATGATTTTAACAATTCTACTCCATGATACAATTCTACATTTGCATCTAGTTTTATAATAAAATGGACATTTCCATGTTGTTTTATTATCCAATTTCTTGTTGATTGTAAATTCATATTTCTCAACAATCAATTTTGGATGTTTCTTAGCTAAATCGAAATAAATAATACCTATAAGAAAGGAGATAATAATAGATATGAAATAAACACTTATTGGATTAAATTAAAGGTAAGGACGAGAATTAAAACAAAAATTACAACAAATATATGTATTTATTATTTCCATTATATAATACATATATATACATATTTGTATTTCAAACAATGTTGTAAAGTACTTAAGTATTACAGGACTGCAGTCTTCTCAAATACAAGTACTAGGTACTCGTACTCGTACTTCAGTATCTTGGTACTGGTACTTAAAATAACCAAGTATCAGTACTTTTTCATGTATTTGGGTACAAGTACCAAGTATCGGGTACTGAGTAACAAGTAACGAGTACTTGAGTACTGAAGTACATGAAAGTACTTTCAAGGACTTAAAAATCTTTTGAATAAAATAGTTATCACTGTTGATTCCTACGTTTTATTGTAGTACTTGATCAGTACCTACTTGAAAGTACTGATCAAGTACTTCAGTACTCAAGTACTCGTTACTTGTTGCTCAGTGTCCTGAGACTTGGTAATTGTACCTAAATACATACTAGAAAAAGTACTGATACTTGGTTATTTTAAGTACCAGTACCAAGATACTGGAGTATAAGTACGAGTCCCGGTAGTGGTACTTGTGCTTGAAAATTTATAGCACTGATTTGAAATAATCTATATGCTAAATTTTTACAATTCTATACTAATTGTTTTAATATGATTATGATTATCGTTTCGATGGAAAATTGTATTGTCAAGTGTTATAATACGTGCTTTACATCCTAATTTACGATATTGAGAACATCCCCAAAACTTTTTAAAACCAATTGTCTTATCGCAGAAATACACTTGTCCCTCATATATTAAACGAAGTGTTCCTCGGGGACTATATATATATTGTAAACCTAAAAGAATTATCATAAAATATATAAAACAATTCCAATAATAGAAAAATTTTTACATAACAATAGTAACAATATTTTCTTTCAATACAATAAAACATCTTAATTGGAAATATAATTTTATTATATTGGAGTATAATATTATTTAAGATTGATTTGAAATATATTCAAAATATTATTCTAATTTTTTATATTTAACCATATCTTTTTCGGTATAATATTGAATAAAACTCTTTGGTAACGTATGGTCATGTAGACCCATTCGTAAAAGGACTTTTCCAGGTACGGTAACACAATTTGCCAAACATGTTTTTCGATAATAACATTTCCATAATTTTTTATCCTTTTGTAATTCAACGAACTTGTACACTTGACCACCTGTTACTAACAATTCTTTATTGTTTTTCTCAATAAACTTGAAGATACCTGCAACGAGTAATTATATTATGAAGTTATATCAAGAATAACACAACCATTTCAAAAATTTAATTTTTTCTCAACTATTTCCTACAAATACCTACGTTAAACTTTCCACTTCCGTATGCAATTAAGAAAATTAAAGATTCGACATAATAAAAGTTTGTTGAACGATTATTAGGACTTCAGTGAAACACCGGTGGTTGTATTTTCTAGTTTTTTGGGGCCAACGTTTCGTGTTCGTGTGATTACATACATAGGAGGAAAATCACACCAAAGTAATAGACCAGTTGAGGCCTTGAAGAAGTTACCACATGGTGACGAAACGTTGACCCCAAAAAACTAGAAAATACAACTACCGGTGTTTCACAGAAGTCCTAATAATCAATCAACAAATCATAAATAAAGTGAAAATGATCATAAATAATAACAAAAGTTTGTGTAGAATATAATAAAACAACAAATAAATTCTACAAGACTTTATTTAAACATTTTCTTAATTAATAATAATTGAATTTATTCATCTTCATCTATTTTCGAAGTTTTTGGATCGGACTGTCTCCGCCATCGATTCAATTTATGTTTAACCATATCGAATGGTGTTTCTCTTGCAGCATTCGGATATCTAACAATAAAATCATTAATATAAACATTTTATAAAAACACAATTATTTAATTTATTTATTGTACATTTCACTCAATGTAGTATAAACAGTTTTGGCTGAAACATTTGGTGATCCTTTCATAACATCTTCAAGTTCTCGCATAAAAATAATCTTTTCTTCAGCAGCAAAATCCGGTGGATGATTATGGGGTTTATTGATTTTTATATCGTCAATTGAACCCTCATAAGGGATTACAGCTCGAGCATGGCAACCTAAACGTTTATATTCTAAACAACGCAAATACCTACAACATTGTTTCTAAATTAAAAAAAAACAATAAAATAATACAACAATGATTGACTTACATCATAGGTGGTTCTCCTTTTGTTATATTTACATGAAAAACAAACCCATCAACAATGTAACGTGGCATGTTCTTCTTGCGTCTAGGTTTACGCTCTTCTGCGGACATCTCTGTTTAGAAGCAAAAAATATGATTATTGAAATTAATAGAAATTAGCCTAATTAGATGAAACAAGAAAGACTAAAGGAAAAGGTTTAATATGTAACATATTTTTAATAATAATAGTAATAATAATGTATGTATTTTACTTCTTTAAAATAGCCAGTATTATTTGTACAGATTTTGGCAGTCTTATAATACGAAAACCTATTCTCATATAACGTGTATATTTACAAATTCAATCGTTTATTTAGCTTGGGCTTTCCATCTGGACATTGATGACCTAATCGATTCAAACGGTTTCAATAAAACAGCTTCAGGATAACTAAAAATTATCATTTTTGTTTAGAAAGTTATACTAAATAATTCATAATTTTCATTGTATTACATTCTAGCCACATCATCATAGATTGTTTTGATCTTTAAATCAACACCACTTAAACAAGCCAATTTTAATTGATTTAAAAAGTCCGTAATTAATTGTTCATTACTATCTTGAGGATGATTATGTGTTTTGAAAACAATGATTTGTTTCGATTTACCATGTAATGGTAGAACTGCTCGAGCACGACAACCTAATTTAGTAAATTTACAACAACGCATATAACTGAAATTTAAATTTATTTATATTAATTTAATAAATTATAATAATTGAATCTTTATTTAATAATACCGTTTTGGTGGATTGCCTCTTATATAAGCTGTATTATATGTATAACCATTTGCGCAAACTTTACCCAAATGGATTTTTTTCTTCTTTTCTGGAACAAATTTATATTCCCAAAAATTTTGTAAAATCTAATTAATCAATCACCAAAAATACTACATAAAATTAATACATATTTTCTTTAATTATACATTATTTATTATAAAATTATATTACAATTAATTGTCTAATTTATAAATAAGGATCTTTTCGCCATCTATGTAAAGATGAACTAACCGACTTGAATGATATTTCTTCAGCAGCTTTAGGATATCTAAAATAATATTTCGGTTTTTTTTTTAATATAAGTGCCAGTCATGATAATAGCCTAGACACACAACGAAGGTTAATGATCATTTAGCATTTAATCATCATTATACTTAGCGTGTGTCGCCTCACAATCATTGTAATGATCATTAGAAAGAATGAATCTGCACAAACAGTATGTAGTTGCTTGAAAAATGCACAGCAAGCATTAACTGTAACGATAGTTAATTTGCTGTTGTGTCACATATCCTCAAATAATGATCGTTACCACAAATTATTAACTTGTGGAATGATCATTAACTACACAGTGTGTGTCTAGGCTATAATAAAAGTTACGTACGCTGCAGCGACAGTTTCATAAACTTTTTTCACGGTAACATTTTCCATTGACGGTGACCTAACTGCTTGCTTTAATTCTTTAATAAAAGCATCTTTCTCTTCAGCATTTACATCAGGTGGATGATTGTGTGGTTGTGTCATTCTTAACATATCTAATGTACCGCCAACAGGAATTGTTGCCCTTCCACGACAACCAGACCTTTTATGCTCAGCACATCCTAAATAACTGTATGTTTGCGTTGTATATGTTGTATTCAATTGCCGAATTCGGCCAATAGCCAAAATTTATACCCACAACGCGATGTGAAATTTGATATTTGCCCAAAACGCGTTTTATGCTATAAACTTCCTTACACGATTTATGGATGAAAATCGAACATATACAATGTTTATGACTTTATGGATGTTACAGTAATTGTTCACTCAGTAATAATGAGGACATTGGATCGGCTAAAGTCGAAAATAACCAGAAATTACAAAATGGTTTCTGCAGACATCCCCTCGCTCCGTTTCGATTCGCTCAGACCAGACAAAGACCTTATTAATTTACATAAAACGCGTTGTGGGTAAACAGCAAATCCCACATTGCGTTGTGGGTATAAATTTTGGCCATCGGTTGAATTCGGCGATTGTGTACAACATATCTATTCAATAATATGGAAATTATTCGATTTTTAAATCGAAATTCAATAGAATTTCCATATTTATGAATATGTTACGGTTCAAGTGATTAGTCGGTTTATATTAATAATTACCGGCTAATATTAATAATACCCAAAAGAGTTAAAGTGGATAATTTATAAGAAATAATCACATGAACCGGTGATTATTAACAATTCACAATTATCAACGGTAAATGTAATAATTTTTAGTACGTTGAACTCGAGGCTGGCTAATAGCGGAGAAATATCACGTCCGTAACCGTAAATATTTGTCAAAAAGCAATAAAAAACCGTGTCAACCCATTCATTGAATGATAAATTAACTAAAACTAAATAAATTAAAAAATACGCATCAGAAAAATGCGGTTATTATTAATATTAGCCGGTAATTGTTAATACTAAACGGATTTATTACATGAACCGTAACGACAAATATACGATGTATAGAAATATTTACCGTAATGGTGGTGTACCAGCAATTACATTATTGTGGTAAACAAATCCATCAACAACAAATCGCATACGATTAACTCTTTTTTTGGGAATCTCTTGAATTCTCAAATCTGACAAAATAACAATAACATATTAAATTCATATATTTATGTTTAAAACATATATAAGTAATGTATGTAGTATAATCATCACACAATTATTATGCAGAATCGAATTTTTAATCCATAAATTTTTTAACTAAAATAAGGAAAGGCTCAAATAAAACTGTAATTTCCATTTGTATACTTTTTCGTATTTATTTTCTATAAAATAAGACAGTAAAAATTCCATTATAGTCTTATCAGTTCGATTTATGTATTATTGATAACATTCAATCTCCACCTACGCATCGATGCTGAGAGTTTTGTAAATGGACACATTTCTGCACCGTCCGGTTGTCTGTAAAGTAGTATGAGATTTAAAAATCAACAACAAATTATCATTCTATTTTAATCTGCACCCCATCAAAAATAGATTGATTACAATCACCTTTATCTACTGATTTGGTTACCCAATACTTACAAAAGTGATGCACAATCGTAAATTTCCTTTAATGGTATATTTGGATCACTTTTAATGATATTTTTGATTTGATTTATAAATTCTTCTTTAATATTGCCTTCACGATTATGTGGTGGATGATTATGTTCTTTTGTTAAAATTAAATCGACTACTGTACCACCGATTGGTATCTGTGCTCTTGCTTTACAAGCCAGCCTCTTATATTCTGAACAAATTAAATACCTATACATATATAAATAGATAATTAATTCGTGGAATTCTAAAGAACATCTTCGTCTCCGTGTCCGTCTTCATCATCGTGACAATTACTTTTCTGACAATTCTTTTGAGCTAGTCTTCACCTTCGTCTTCTCCTCACGCATTTACAGTTGACAAACTCAACCAATAGTAGATAAGCATAGAGGATACAGATAGAAATAAGGATAGATATATGCGGTTATAACGTGGTTAACAAGGGGCGAAATACTACAAAAGAGCTTTGTGGGCGGAGCCAGCACGTCCGTAAAGACGTCCACCACCAAAAAAGTCATCAAGCGAAGATGACATTGGAGATGACGAAGACGAAGACGGAGACAAAGACGTTCTTTAGAATTCCTTGGACTATCAATTTTTATTAAATAAATTAATTTACACATAAAATTGAATACTTACCTCATATTACAAGTTCTTTTAATTGTATTATGATGATAAGTAAAACCACCAACATGAATACCACTTCTTGTCCACCTTCGTTTTTGTCCAGTAAGCACTGTTTCACCTTTACAAAACGAACAACAATAACGTAAGACTTTTTTCTAATTAATTAAAATCCACGATTTTACGTCATTGTAGGTATATAAACATATATACAAGAACCCACGAAATATTCAATAATAAAAATAATAATAACAATTAAGAAAACCCAAAGAGATAAATAATAACAATTAAAATAAGACCTACCATTTTAGTGTAAATCTTCATTGTTAGATAGTTAAATGGAAAAATATCCAATTAACGATTAATCTTCTTATTCAATTTTGTATATTGTATGTACAACATTATCCACCACTTTTCACATACACTATACACAAAACAACACTTTGCCACAAGAAACAGAATACTTACAAATGTAAATATTCATCAAGATTATTGATAAGAACAATATACGAATTATTTTATTCAACGAAATATAGATAAAAAATAAAAATTATATAGCCTACGATGTCGTAGAATCGTAATATTCATTAAACGAAATTAGTAATATAATGTCGGTATTATAAACGTAATTGTTTGCAAACTTCGTTTCTTTTTGTGGCCCAAAATGGAAAGAAAAAATGCTTGAATGAATTACTACTATTTCAAAAATGATATACAAAAACTGGCACAAATATTTTGAAGATCTGAATGAAATTTGCAAACATACGTGCCAATTAACACACCAAAAAAAACACAACTATATGGAGGCATTTCATAAAATTATTATTAAATTAGATCAGGTATTTCATCGAAAAGCACCATCATAGTCAATTTACTGAACTAACTAACTAGATTGCAATTCAACCAAGATCGCAATTACCTTGGTTCTCAATTTGCCGTGTGACAGCACACAATATTCAATTAATGAGCGATGAAACTTTATTTAGTAAATTGGCTGTTCAGAACTCTACTTAGCTAAATGACCTGCACATGACAATCCACGACATTTCTCCGCCTCGCGCGTTAGTTAATTGTAATTGTGAAACCCCCCCGTGTGTCAGGGTACAATTCACAAATATTACAATTTGTAGGTAAATTACAATTTATTTTCGCAGTGTGACAGGGGTCTTACTCTGGCTGTTTTATCGCAGGATATGAAGTAAATGGTATCAAGTAGAACAGGAGTCGCCAATATTTATTCTCTGGAAGACTTTTTTAATTACTACATATCGTATATAGGGATATTTTTAATCAAAATGTAATATGAATATGCGGCACTCTAAGAAAAAAGGTTGAGGAACCCCTGAAATATGATATAAAAAGGGGGCAATATAACTCACAGAATATCTATGCCATATTCTTTCAATATTCCACATATTTTAAGTCGTATAATTCTTAATACTTTGATAACGCCGTACTTTTTCACTGTGAACCACTAAAATTTATTGATCACATATAGGACTTCACTACTTATTAGAATAATGTGACTGTTTTATAGAAGCTACAGTAGTAACAAACTGAATGCTTGTGG
The DNA here is from genome assembly GCA_037464855.1 of Iselma pallidipennis. Taxonomy (NCBI): domain Eukaryota; kingdom Metazoa; phylum Arthropoda; class Insecta; order Coleoptera; family Meloidae; genus Iselma; species Iselma pallidipennis. The sequence goes on along the minus strand of JAZBHA010001383.1, from coordinate 930 downwards.
TACATTTCGATGGTTGGTATTGATTTGGTTTGGTATTGATTAAGCAAATCTTCTATTGCTGTTTGTCTCATGTTATCATTTTATAGAAATAGTTGTGTTTTTTTTTCGTGTGTTACACAACTGGCAAGTACACATTGGTAATTAAAAAAAAAAAACAAAACAACATACCTTGGCCTTCTCCCGGTGCTCCATCACTCGTACCAGCTTGTGGTTCTTCATCACCACCTTCCATCATTCCATAATCATCCGTACTTTCATCAATATTCGTATCTTCTAATGGATCTTCATTAAATGTTTCATCATTATCATCATCATCGACTGTTATCAATTGACTTTGATCGTATGGTTCTAATTTAAATTGTACAGTTTCATCATTATTACTACTACTACTAGTTGTATTCGTTTTAATCGAATCGGATTCAATCTTTGCTGAACTAATTGATGTCTTTTGTTGTATAGATTCAGATTGTTGGTTATTTGTTGTGATACGTTGTCGTTTCATGGGTGGTGATAAAGGCATTGATTGTGATCGTACTTTTTTCGATTTCACAACATTTCTTGATGGTTTTGTTTTAGATACATCAAGTAGATCGGAACTTGTCTCTTCTTGTATGTCTTGATCACTTTCAGGTGAACCCTATAAATATTATTTTTTATAATAAATTGATTTTAAAACGCAAATAATATTCTGGAAAATTGCTAGTTTACGGTACACACATCAAGAGTCTAGCCGTCAGATATTAATTAAAGGGGGAAAGGGCAACCTGACTTCTAACCAAAGACCTGTGTGAGGAAAAAAAATCTCTGTACAAATAGCCCTAACCACTCGCACAGTATCTGATGGCTAGTGCGTATGTACCCAGGGGCGGACTGGCCATAAGACTATCCGGTAAATTTACCGGGCCGGTATGGTTGAGGGCCGGTCTGGGG
>JAZBHA010001382.1:0-22366 GCA_037464855.1 Iselma pallidipennis | reverse complement strand
TATTGTACTCTATTCCCCCTAGGGATGCTGAGGTTTAATTTATGTAAATGATATAACAGTCACCCTGTATAAGCTTCAATTATAGGATCTTTGGTAACCCTATAATGTAAACATTATTGAGATTCACTGGTTTTATAATAAATAATCGATTTTTAGTAATAACTTGGCTTCATTAGTCTTTATTTAAATAGCTAAGTTGTTAGAACAGAAAATGATGATGATGATGATGATGAATCCCAAAAAATGCTTTATGTTTTCCCTATGCGTTTTAATTTATGCAGGCGAATAATCTCCTTGAAGGTTTCTATTTCTGCAACCCAGTAAGTGTTGGAATGGTGTATCAAAATATCAAATAATTTTTCCACCAATATGCTATTCAATTTATTAAAAAAAAAACAATGTTGTTGTAAAGACAATAAAAACTATAAAATAAATAATTCTCATTAAATGAAATGAAAGACGACGTGTTTGTCGTTGAAAGTGTTGATTTAGACCTCGACTGACATGGATGAACACCAAAATTTACAATTCAATCAAATTAATTCCTTCATATTATTTTGAATAAGTGTGAAAAATGAATATGCAGATTTATAAATCTGGAAAAAATGTTAATCCATTAATTTCATATGAAGGAATATTACATGATAATAGAGAGATGAGACCTGTGTTGGTGTAATTGTTCTGCTACCGTTGAGATTTGTGTTTGTGCCATTTGCATCATTATTATAATTTATAATTAATTGTTTTCGTAATCATAAATAGCAAAAAGTAGTTCTGGATGCCTAAAACTCTTCGTATAAAAATTGATTTTGTGTTATAGCAATTATTGTTAAAGATACTTCTTCAGACAGTTGAGATGCTGGCCAACAATGAATAATTACAATTATAGTAAATAGATTTATACTTCTAATCATATTGACATTAAATGATCTGAAATTGAAAGTTACACTTTATACCTAATTGTAAAAGATATCCGAAAATTTTATTTACTGTTTTGCTATCTGTAGAAGTTCTAAAAGCAGCAGAAGCAACTGGAGCATCAGTTCAACAAACAAATTGACTTGATTTAAAGTGTTAAAAACTGTCAGCAAATTGAAAAGGAAATTATGGTGTTCAATACAGAATTTAATCTCTGAATAGTAATTTGAATCATATTTCATCAATCGTAATCTATCATAAAGTAATGAAAACAGTATAAATGGTAGAGATTCTGATATGTAACACACGAGTGGTAGATCGTCTGATATCAATGGACATGCAATAAAAGCCAACACACTTAAAGCTACTGATCTACGACAATTTTTAATAATTGTTGTATAAAATGCAAGTTGTTTTTGAAATTCTATTTCCTTTTCACAAGACCCAAATTTGTCAATGCTCACTACTAAAACTTTACCTATGTTTTTGTAAAACAATAAAACTAATATTTCAAAGAATGGCTGAAAAACAAAATACAGAAATTATTTAGAAATTTATTACTAGCCCATATTCGAAAATTCTCACCAAACAAATACATGTTGTCGTTTCCAATACATCATCAGATAATAATGGTAAGTCAAGATTGCAGTATATAATATAGAGGTATGTCAGATAAAACATTAAACTGATAATCATAACCAGTATAGTGACAATTTTGAATTTGTTATATTTTTCCAAAGGATTTAAGCCACAAATCTCCCATAGAGGTAATATTAAGTTTATTAGATTGTGATATTCACTCATTTTCGACAATATTTGTTGGATGTCTAAGAACGTACTAATGTCGCATTCACTATCTACCTATCGTTATATATATACCTAATAAAATAATAATGAAAAGTACAAAGATAACAGAAAAAAAAATAGAGGAACAACGCCCACTTTTACTTCTAATTCTTTAAATTAGGAATTAACAAATAGAATTTCTAATTTCTTTTTGTCGATCAAAAACGCCCAAAAGTTGAATATTGGAAATTTAAATTACAAAGAATGTTTATTAATATTTAATTAGATTGAACAATATTCCGTCCGATTGGTTTTCGATTATTTTTCTTGATGTCATGAAATACGACGATTCTTGCGATATCGGTAATCAGTTGTCGTTTATAAGTTGAATCGTTAACAAGAGTAATATTTAGTTATGATAACTAAACGTATATATGATGATACAATTATTTGGATATATTGTAGCCTTATTAAGAACTGGTGAATGTTCCTCAAACAGCTGATACTTTGCTGAAGATAAGTAGAAAAGTGAGATTGGAAAACTGGTATAAATGGGAAATAGTAAAATTTGTAAAAAATTCTAACAAGTAGTACACGAATAAAGAAAATTTTCTCTTTTTCAGTGGCAAATTTTTATTTTCAGTAAAACATATCTTTAAAACAGTCCAATTGTTCATTGAAATTGTACAGAAAAGCCGGTTTATGGAACAAATTAGATTAGAGGTTTATATTAATTGGAATGCCTATTGAAATAATTTTTTTTTAATCTACTAGATCTGAAAATGAAATTTTTAAACACAAAATCGTAATTTACAAACGTTTGCAAACAGGTGGTCCTAAGAAATCAATTTGTTGATAAAACTAATTAGAAGAAAAGAAATTCAGGAGGAAATTGATAATGTTCCACATAGGATAATTCGAGTAGAGATGGACCGATAGGATAGATGGACCAAGGCGTTCAATTTGAGAAATAGTAAACATAGGGCTCTGTAATTTTGGTTGTAATGAAGTTACATTATTATTCATACATGTACATAATTATTTATTTAAATCGTGTGTTTTAAGGAAGGTATTGGTGTTAGTTAGTTCAGACAAAACTTTCTGATAGTGCCAGATATATCATAGTAAAATTACAATACTTAAACGTAACTTTTCACTTATTTTTGCGATATATCCAAGAAACTAGCTGCATTTCAATCTACATGACCTATAAATTAAGTCTGCCAGTTTGAGGAGAGATGGACCACTTACAAATAGGCGAGACAGATTTTATGCACTTTTGAAGATTCAGGAATCAATGAAATAGAAGTGGGACTTCGAAATCCATTCTTGCAGTCTGAAAACCGGTGATTTAACGTATAAGGCTGCGTTAATGGTGAAGCACCGTAGAACCATCGCGAAGCAGCACACTGTCTTTTTATTTGTCAAAATCCATACTTTAAAATGAGAACGAATGAAGATAAAAATACAGTAAACCTTCTCGATGATCTATCGTGTTACTGCTCGGAACGGAAAAACATACTTTTATAACTCAATCTCATACAAGATTAGTAATATTGGACTAGCAAGTTTTTAGACTACCGGGCAGAATATATTTTGCTCTTATGATCAGAACGTAGATTTATTGTTGTTGAGGCTACTAATCTAGTTGTGAAATATTCGGTCTAATTCGAACGTAAATCTTCATCTTCATCTTTATCTCTAAGGAGTTTTTTGACCGAAAAACTCGACCAATAGTAGATAAGTTCACACAGTAAAGAACAGAGATATGAATTTGCGATAAGAATGCGAGAAGTAGATAGAGATGAAGATGAAGATGAGGATTTGGGTTTGAATTGCACCAATTTATAAAGATCCTTTACTGACTGTGAGTAATTGTATTGAATTGCTGATAATTTATTTTTGAAAATGTGCACTTTGTGATAAAAATCATACAATTTACAGATGATTAATGATAATATGAACAATGTATCACAATACATAGAATATAAGTTAAAATATCATAAATATAAAATAAATCGATCGGTATTAATTCTGGCCGGTAGCAAAATAATGGTAATTCGCCAGTTATCCATGGACGTACAGAAAAAAGTATGGTCATTACAACCATTGAACTACCAAACCATTTAACAATTCTTGTATAAAATTCCAATTGTTGTTGATATTTTATTTCTCTTGCACACGACCAAAATCTATCAAGATTCATTAATAAATGTTTAACTGTCTTTCTGTGAAACACAAAAATCAACATTTTAACAGATGTCTGAAGCAGACAGAGAAAAGGATTTAAGTAAATTATCACAGAACCATGTTATCAGCGGCGCGTTATACGTTTCGAGGACAATGAGCAAGATTAGGGACCCTCCATCATCATAATAGAAATTCTATTTGTTGGGCTTTTTTGCTCGCAGTATAACGCACCGTTGCATATTCTTGTATAGTTTTATTACTGAACATAGGCAAACCGTAGTCTCCAGTACATGAGATATTAAAAATACGTTACGATTTTCGTATAAAATATAAAGAAATGTTAAATATATCATTAAGATCACTAGCACTGAAATTAAAATAATTCTTAATTTATTAGGCTTCTTTAAAGGATTTAGACCACAAATCCCCATTGGAGATATTGTTAAACTTATCAATTTTCTGTAATCATTCATCTTGACCAACAGTCGATGTTATACTGAACATTTCATCTTCAATTTACATCTAGTGATAGGTTTGTTCCAACTAGTAATTTGAAACTAATCAGGAATTCTTTCGGTAGACTTTTATTGCGCATGCCTAGTCAGAAACTTATTACAAATTGTTTGGTCTCGAACGCCCATTGATGACGATCAGTCTAAATCACGAATTTTCATTGGTTGGGACGTCTGTTTCACTTCTACGCATGTGTCTGACAGTTTTGCACGAGTAGTTGGAACACATTTTATATACTGTAGTATGAAACAGGTTCTGTAATATTATAAGTACTTAGAATTTAATGTTAATTATTAATATCCATTTTTATTAAATACAACTGCATCTATTAACCATTACTTGTTTACTACTACTGTTACTTATTAATTACCTATTGATTAAAGCCTAATTATTATATTAATAAAGTAGTAGTTCTCTCTACGTTCTATCTCTTTCACATATACTGTACAGAGGAATCGTCTAGGTACGTAGGTGAAAAGAGGCCGGGAGGGGCGGGAGTAAGAACAGATATATACAGATTTTGTATAAGCGCAACAGAGACAAAAATGGGTAGAATTTGACCTGTTCTGGACAATAAAGAAGCCTCTCCTTTACTTTGTACTTTTTCTTGAAATGAGTCTCGACCTCTTTTAACCTATGTACCTAGAGGATTCCCCTGTACAGTATACATTCTTTCTCGCTGTTACACTCGATTTACCACTAGAATACATTTAATGGAATAATAATGAAAAGAATAACATCAAGCAAAGAAAAAGCAAGAAGTAGAAGTGAATTGAGAAAGATGGAATAGAATTTCCAATTTTCCGAGTATGAACGCCCAAAAAGGTTGCATAAAACGATTATTAATATTCAATTGATATTCGTCGTTAATAATTGATATCAAAATCATTATGAATTCTGTTGTCAACCATGCCATTAAGAATATAAAATATTGATTTTCAGTAATGACTAAATATATACTTTTGAGGGTGTGGATCGAGGATTACCAAATCCTTCATATATAAGAGAAGGAAAACGACAATTCTAGATTTAGGTTTTCCATTAATAACAGGAGTAGTGAAAATAGAAAGTAAATTTAATTCTCACTGACATGAGATAAAGTAGAGGCTTTTCTATTCATTTTTTTTAATGATTCTTGAGAAAATTGCGTAATATTATAATTCGGAAATTAATTTCAATTTTACTAAATTCGCCCGGCGCATCCACCATTTAGCTATCGATTTTTCGTTGATAACATGAGCAGTAATCAAGGTAAGTAAATTTAATTTTTACTGACAATGAGATAAAGTGAAGAATTCTCTCTTCAATCCGTAGTTTATGCGTAAATCTGTTTTATGTATACGAATTATCGAGCTGCATCGCAAAAAATGATTCCTCTTCGGATTATTACAACTTTAAAACGATACCTCACATTAAACTATCCTGAAACTGAACCACCATGTCTCCATTAAAACCAGCTCGATATAATAAGTTTTATTCGTATTGTCAGTGTTAGAAAAAAGACTCTTTGTTCGTTTGCTAGGAATTTATTTCAAAAAAAATATGCACTTTGTGATAAAAGTCATAAAGAATTTGATATAATAAGTGATTCAATGATGAATTGCTCCATCGCAGTTTTATAAAGAGAAATAATGTATTGAAAGTGCAATTTCTAAGCTCCATCTAAAATCTAAAAAATTCAAAATTTAAATAAATTATTTGCCCATACTTTAGAGAAAAATTAATAAATCTATCGGTCTTGTAGTGACAATTTTCTTGTTACAGTTGCAATTTCTGTTTTTGTGTTATTTGCATCATTATGACCAATTGTTTTCGTACTGATGAATCTGTATAATTATACCATCCGGAATCATATACAATAAAAATTGTTTCAGATACCTAGAAATTTTTGTATAAAAGAAATTGATTTTATAATCGTAAAATCGTTAAAAAAAAATAACACCTCTTCCGAAAGTTGAGGAGATATTGGCCAATAATAAATGATCACAAGTATTGCACTAAATACACTGCTAATCATATTGATATTAGACAATCTGGAACTAAAAAATTGTTCTTGTAATTGTGGAAAAAATGATGAAAATCTTATTTACTGTTTAGCTATTTGTAGAAATTCTGAAAGCAGCGAAAGCAGATCGATCTGATTAAAACTGTTAACAATTTTTGTCAAGTTCAACGTTAATGTATCGTAAATATAAAATAGAAAATACGGTAGAGATTCCGGGATATAACGTATAACCATTGGCACATCGCCTGTTATCAATTGACGTGAAATAAAAGTTAACAGACTTAAAGCCATTGATCTACGAAAATTTTCAATAATTGCTGTATAAAATGCAAATTGTTTTTGATATTTTATTTGCTTTCCATGAGACCAAAATTTTCCAAGACTCATCACCATAAGTTTACCTCGGTTTTTGTAAAAACATAAAACTAAGATTTTAACAAGTGCCTGAAAGAACAAAAATAATTTTAAGAAATTATCACAAGACTAACATGTATACTGAAATCATTACCGTCCAACTACATCCTATAGTTTGCAATGCATGAGACGATAAAGGTATGTCAAGATTGTGGTATAAAATATAGAGATATGTTGGGTAAAACATTAAACTAATCATAACCAGTATAGTGACAATTTTGAATTTGTTATATTTTTCCAAAAGATTTAAACCACAAATCTCCCATAGAGATAATGTTAAGTTTATTAGATTGTGATATTCATTCATTTTCGACAATATATTTGTTGGATGTCTAAGAACGTACTAATGTCGCATCTACGATCTACCTATCGTTATATATACCTAATAAAATAATAATGAAATGTACAAAGATAAAAGAAAAAAAATATAGAGGAACAACACCTATTATTATACAAAATTCTTTAAATTAGGAATTAACAAATAGAATTTCTAATTTCTTTTTGTCGATTATAAACGCCCAAAAATTGAATAGTTGAAATTTAGATTACAAGGAACTAGTTATTAATATTTAATTAGTTCGAACAACATTCAAGTAGGTTTTCGATTAGTTTTTTTTTTCTCCTGAAAAAAATACAATATTTCATCGTCATGAAATATACTGGACTGGCTGTAGGTATAACGATTCTTGATGTGTACAGTTTAGTTTTCATTTATGAGTTGAATCGTTAACAAGATCTTGAATTGTTTGATTAAGAACATAAAGACTAACAATAATTAATTGTGATTTGGTAACTTTTTTATAAATTTGTAGCTTCAGAGAGAGCTTTAAACAGTTGGCAAGTCATATTTTGTGGTCCCATAAAGTAATGTTGAGCATTCTTGTAGTAACTGACATTATCGGCTTGGGTTTGGTAGAAAGGTTGTATATGAAGTTTGATAACAGTAAATGGTGAATGTTGTGTCAATTTTTTGAGGTATTTTAGTGTACGTTTAATTCATTTAACAATTTATTACTTCTGATTGTTTAAAGGCTGACGAAAATTTCGACAAATCAACTCATCCTTGTTCTGGAACAAAATAGTTTTGGGTTTTTAGTTATAATTTATTTTTTTGCAAATATGTGCTTTATAATGGAAACAACGAACAATTGAGTAAGAAAAATTTGTGTCAGCTACATAGAGAAAAAGCTCTTGAAGATGGAAATTGCAATCTTATACCATCACTATTAAAATTAGAAAACTTGATAATCCAAAATTATTGAAAATATTTAAGAAATTCAGAAGAAATTGATGATGTTTCATATATGATTTGATCTTTAAATGGCAATTAGGATTGTATTCCATTAACCGCAACATGTCACTGAATAGTAACAATTGCAGTTTCAGTAAAATTTATTAATGGAAACGTAAAAATATCAAATGCAGCATGGATAATTGCACATGCAATAGAAAATAGAAATAATTGGTAGAAATTCCGCGATATCACAAACTAGTGGCATATCACCTGTGATTAGTGGTCGTGCAGCAAAAATTAATACAATTACTGTCACCAATTTGATGAAGCTTTAACGATTGTCGTAAACAATTCAAGTTGTTTTCGATATTTTGTTTCTTGTTCATATGACCAGAATTTTTCAACATTCTGCACCAAAGTTTTAGCGTCGTCCTTGTTGAAAATCAAATCAGACAAGACGGCTACATATGGTAGTTTCCAATACGTTAGACAACAAAGATATATCACGATTTTGATATAAAATGTAGAGGTATGTTAAATATAACATTAAAACCAACATAATTGTACTTTTTTAAAGGATTTAAACAGTAGATTTCTAGTGGAAATAACGCCAGATTTATTAAATTTCTATATTAACGCATATTTTATACCGGTTGGTGTCCAAAAACGCATTAACTTTGTAAATATTTTTGCTCCACTCCTAATTAATAAAATAATAATTTAAGGGACAAAAAAAAACACAGGAAAAGCCTCGTCATTGTGAAATTCTTTGAATTACTGAACAACAAAAGGAATTTTCAATTCTTTGATCATAAATGGCCAAGAATTGAATATTTAAATTCTATCATATAATTACAAAGAAGAATTGTTAATATTTCATTGGTTTGGATAAAGTCTCGATCAGTCTCGATTATTGTTGGTGAAAGAAAAAAAATTGTTGTCATGGTTTTATAAAAATTTTATATTATTGAGTTACAATTTCTAGGTCTAATCCAAGTTGCGTTCAATATTCAATATTGCTACTAAAAAGACAAAAAAAATCGAAACAAATTAATTTAATATAAGCTGTGTTCTGTGTAAAAAAAACTATCCTTTCGAATTTATTTCCTAAAAATTTCAATTATTGCTCTGTTTATTGTACATTTGTTTCAATACGTCCCGGAAATCTACGTAAGAGATCTTTGGTTCTGAAGAATTTGTGGTGGATGTAGTAGTGGACCTATACATTTAATTGCGGTTTAAAAGACCGGAAAGTCAGCTCAAGAACGGGAAAATCTGGATATAACGACACTTGGATATAATGTTACCATATTTTTGATTCCTTCGTTCCGTCGTTATAACCGAGTTGTACTTTTACTGGTATACTGTGTTAAATTAAGATCTGATAACAAACTAAATTAGATTAGACATTGCTATTGATTTTACTCAATAATCAATAAAAAAATTGTTTAGTAGTAAAGTTTATAAATCTACTTTTAAAATAAACTCAAAATTCGAAAAACTAATCTTTTCCTTCTGTTTTTCTTTCAGATTTTAAGAAGTATTTGGAACTCAACGGATTATTGATGGATTATCCTGATTAGACTAATTACTATCAGAATCGACTTTATTTTATTTTTTTGTCAGGAGAAGAATAAATTAACAGATTCTATTTTATTGTAATAATAAGTAGTACAATTCTGACCTGAAAGAAAAAAAATCTTTTAATGGAAATAAGGATATTTTATATCCTGATTAGTGCCGGACTGGAGAGGTGGGATATGGGGGAATTTCTCCCGGGGCCAAATAGCGTCTGAGGGGCCACCGATAATCTTTTAAGGCATTTTTTTTTTGATCAACTTTTAAAAAACAAAATCTAAAACCATGATGTGCTATAAAACTCACCATTTTCTTGAACCTTTCCGACAGTGATCATCAATGGTGGATGGTGATGGTCCATTTAAAAAACACTTCACAATAGATTAAAACAATTTTGATGTTGACTTGTCGATGTTTTAGTATCAACTGATGAGAAAACTTGTAACAACACATTAGACAAAGGACATTATGCAACTTTATTTCGTATGCATCGTTGTTATCAACAATAAGTTTATACAAGTGCCGATTTTCAAACTGGAACGCAAATACTATTACATCTAGTCTATATTTTTGTGAAATGAAGTCTCTTCTAGCTCTTTTCGCCGTTTATATATTGCTGTTCATAGTTGGGCCTTCAATTTTATAAAAAAAATTGTATTAAATTAAATACATTTTGTTGTTGTTTTGTGCTTTTTTTTCCAAAACGGTTAACTTTTGCGATTTCTGTACAAAAATTTTCAAAAAACCATACAAAATTTCACAATTACTGAAAATGGCTTAGCATTTATGGTTCTATTAATGAAGAAGTACTTGAAGTTAAAAATGGATGTTAAATTGGTCTTAAAAGAATAAACTTTAAGTTAATTTGCTAATAATTTATTGGTGGAAATATGTGTTTTGTGTTGAAGTTAAGATTTTCCAAAATACGTGAATTCATGAAAATTTTTGACCAAATAAGTATATCAAACAAGATCATTTTAATTTGACCAAGATGATGGGGTGCCTTCCGGTAAGAGAGATAAGTTTATCCTTTACACTACCACTGAAATTACTAAAACTTATTTGCAATTATAGTGCAATCAAACGAACCAAAATAAATAACAAGTGGTTGTCAGTAAATTATTCTATTTACTGTCTCACTGTCCCCAGAAGCTCTTGCCTTATAATCATCAAGAAGTAAATCAATTCAACAAGACGATTGACTTGTTGAAAATTATTAAAAGCTTTCAACAGTTTCACAAGAAACTGTTGATGTTGAATACATAATCTAATCCGTGAATAGCAATTCAAGTCGTGTTTCATCAATTGCAATTTACCGTCAAGTATTGAAAATTGAACTCTTAACAGATTTACTGATAGAAACAAAATAGTAAATGTTATCGTATTATAAACAAAAAGTAGAGATAATGGTGGAAATTTCGGTCCATCATTTCTTATCAATCGAGGTGCAGTACAAAATAATATCGTAATAATGACGATTTTATCGAAAACTTGAACTGTTGTTATGCAAAAGTAAAGTTGTTCTTGTCCACACAACGAAATCCTTTCAAGATTCATTAATAAAAATTTACTCTCGTTCTTCTCAAAGATAAAAATGAAGGTTTCAATAGAAGCCTGACAACACTAAAACAAACAAAAAAGAAAAACATTTTAGACAATTTTGATACAACTCCAGTTAGAATTCATTACATCAATTTCCTGATTTTCAAATAAAATATACAGATATATGAAATATAACAGAGGAAGTAATAAAATCATAGTTGTAGTAATTTTTGATTTATTATGCGCTTTTAGAAGATTTAAGTCACACATTTCAAATGGGAATAATACCAACTTTATCAGATTCTTGTAGTCAATCATCTTCTAGTGTAGTCGACGGTCAAAAATACACTGAAACTGTATCCCTGTTCCACCACGTACCCCTAATAAAATAATAATGAAAAGGATCAAAAACCAAGAAGAATAAAATTTGAAATAAAACCTATTATTACAAAATTGTTTGAATTTTTAATTTTATAAACGTTCAAAAAATTTAATATTTAAAAGGCTAATTACGAACAACGACTTTTAATATTTTATTGGAGTTTCGTTCTGCTTGTCTTTTTCCTTACAAAACATAAGAAATACTGTACCATCACTAAATTCATTAAATTTCATTTCTAGGCTTACAATTAGTAGTTAAGGCTTCTTATATAAGAAACTTCAGGACTTAAGTTTACGCATTTTTGTCGAATCAGTGAAATCGTTATGTGCAATTTTCTAACATTCTGAAGAATGGTTTTTGTGCAGGATCTCGAGTGCAATTTTGAGCAATTTTTGTGCCTGTATAGATTCCGGGATATGATAAACTACTGGCATATCACATGTTATTAGTGGTCGTGCAGTAAAAATTAATGCAATTACTGTGACCAATTCGATGAAAGCTTTAATAATTGTCGTAAACAATTCAAGTTGTTCTCGATATTTTGTTTCTTGTTCATATGACCAGAATTTTTCAAGATTCATCACCGAAGTTTTAGCTTCGTTCTTGCTGAAAATCAAGATGAGTGTCTTAACAACTGACTAAAAAATAGAAAGAGTTTACAGAAAGGTTAGACGGCTACAATTTGCTTTTATTACCGAACATAGACGTATAGTCGTTTCCAGTACGTTAGACAACAAAGATATATCACGATTTTGATAAAAAATGTTAAGCTATAAAATTAAAACAAACATATTCACAATTTTCAATTTGTTGCACTTTTTTAAAGGATTTAAACCACAAATCTATAATGGAATAGATCTCTATATTGTTTCATCTTCTACCGTAAATGTCTAAGAACAGACTAATTTTGTATTGTCGATCTACTAGGGCAGATATACATTCTAGTTGAAGAATAAGGGCAAAAATAAAAAAAATCATTATTCAATTCTTTGAATCATTCTAGACACACAAAGGGAATTTTTAATTAACAGAAAATGTACGCCCCAAAAATTGAATATTTCAAAATCTAATTACAACGAAAGATTTATTAATATTTTATTAACTTGGAGAATGTTCTGGTTTCTTTAAAAAAAAAAAATACTTCAACTAAATATGCTGTGTTCTCATGGCTTTGTAAAAATTTTATACAATCAGTTACCAATTGTAAGCCGAATAGTAAGGTTCAATATTTGATAGTGTCCTTTAACTATCATAGAAAGTAAGAGAATATTGCGTAGTTGTATTCGATTGAAAAGAAATAAAGACTAATTTTTGGCTAAAATTGAAAGGCTCTAATGCGGTAAGGCTTTTATTTTTATTTTTTTTTAATCCTTTTTCTGATTACACTGACATGCTACAGAATTATTCTTTAAGTTTCAATCCTTTTGTGTATAGTTTTGCAGGAAAATATTTCAGCAAGTAAAAGGCACTAAATTTTCAGGACAATTTAGTAGGAAAACAGGATTCATAATTTATATCTTTTTTATTGCAAAGAAAAATGTATAAATCGAAGGTACACGAAACTATTCAACAAAAATACTGTACAAAAAAATATATATAATATATGTGAAGACTTATACAAAATAAAAATAAGAATCACTAGAATAGAGACATAGTTCTTGTTGTTTTTTTTACACAGAACAGTTTGAACAAACACATTGAGCAATAATAATAATAATAATTATAAATATTAGTCGTTGTTTTTCATTTTATTCCATAATCAAATATGATAATTTTTTTTTTAAATAATAATTAGGAACTAACTAAATTAATTTTAAAGGAAATTCGATTTTAACGACCAAAAAAAAGCGGAAACAAATTAAAACATCGAAATTCCTCGTATACACACAGTAGAACTTCCGAGAAGACAATACCACCACAAATCCTTAAATTTCCCAAAATATTTGTACTAATTTTTGCCTCTTCAATAATAATTAATATTTCCTGTCTGATTTCTCTCTGATTTTAGTGACAAAACTTCTTCAAGACGTCCCTCCTGAATCGGATGTATTACCACCAGTTGGTGGTTCTGGTGATCCAGTTGAATTATGACAATGATTACAATGTAAACATATATTACATGAGCCTAGTTTTTTGGCTAAAATTGAACGCAATTTTAATGCTGGTCCTAATTTCATTTGCATAGTTGATATTAGATGTTCTTCGGTTAGAAGTGGTAAACCGGAGCCATCTATTTGTTGGTCACGGAAATTCTGAAAGTAAAAAAAAAGAAAATATATAGATAGTGTGTTACTACTACTACTACCTACTACTTGTTAGTAACAACAACAACAACAAGATTAAATTGTGGGTTTTGTTGAATAGAGGGCGGTATTGCTGTTTGGCAGGATAATTGAGCTTTTGCGAAAGATTAATCGAAATATAAGTTTGTTATTGTTACAAATTGATGTAATGACGTTAACCGCGCAATACAATATGTATCGTTTTGTAAATGCTCGCCGAGTTTTCAAATGCTACCAATAATTATCGGAACAGCATTACTAAAGCTCCCGGTAACTGTCCTGACTGGCCGTTGAAGTCTCCTTGGTATACTCATATAAATGATGGTATAAGTAATCTTTTATTAAAGCAAAAAGGTCACATTTTAATAAAGTTGTCGTCACAAGTGCTACAAGTCCTGTTTCATGTCCTTATTCCTTTCATCCTTAACATCGACTTGTCTCATCATCTTCCTCTAGATATCAGAGACCGGTAGCCGAGTAGGAATGCAGAGATGCTATGGTGCACAAGAAGAAGAAGAAGAACGAACATATAAGTATAAGTATAAGAAGTGCCCGTTTCACCGGTGGTCAATACAGCCAAGACAGGACAGGTTATTTAGCCTGATCTGATCTGGTTCAGCCGGCGAGTGACCTCGCGAACGCGGGGCGCGGCCCCGACAGGTCATTGCGGTGCCGCGCCCTAGGTCCCCCTCAAACATTCCCCTCACACATACACACATGCACGTAGGATATATACATGTATTCTAAATCAATCTTTTTCAGAACACCAGCCTACTGCCACCGCACCTTATTAACATTAACATTACCATTATTATTATTGATATTATTCATATATTAGAGACGGGACGACCTAGCAAGGGCGCCTAAAGAGCAAAATTCACCAACGCACATATTTTACGAAACTAAATAAAATTATTACAAAATGGGTGTGTGATCTGAATTTAGGTAATGAATGTTGGTTGGTGCAATCGATTAGAAAGCGATAGTGTTTTTGAAACTTGCCAAGTAATCGATTGGTGGCAAGAAAACAGGATAGGTGTTGATGGCACCATGCGGGCACCCAGAGGACACCCCAGGATCCATGTTTTTCAAATCTTTATACAATCATTGTACAGATCTCAGGAACTGATTAACTGTACGAAAAAGCTTTCCGAAACCGGCTCTAATTAAAAGAAATGATCTAAAATTAACTAGGAAGTGTGAAAACTATTGATCATTAATAAAACTTGTAACAAATCAGTATAAATTAACACGATTCAAACATTAAAGATCTATTAGTTTCGTATAGATTTTTAGAGCTTTTATAAAGCTCCGAATTACTAAGAAACTTTAATAATAACTAAAAAAAAAAATGTAAGATCAAGATTTCTTATAGATTTTATTATTAATTTATTAGGTTGGCATGATAAAATTCAATAGGATGAATGTGAACGACCTTCTTCTGTAACACCGTCCATGCGGAGAGATAAAAAGCTGTGTAGCCATCGGCGGCGACCATACATATATCTATACTATAATGGAATAAATTGCGTCCGGTTGCTCGGACAACCTTTAGCTTTCTTCTGTATATACATATAGGTATACATGTATAGTTATAGATGTGTTTGTGTTTGGTCGTCGTTTTTTCCACTCCTCTAATCCAGTTGCGTCCATTAGAAATGTCATAGTGTAAGAATTATGTGAGATCAAACTTGTCATATCGAACAAGTTATAATAATTAAAGGTAAAGACCGGTCAAGCTACCAATATATAATCTATATACTTATATATAGATGGGTATATAAAGAGAAACTTAATAAAATCATTATATCTTTGTCCACTATAATTATCATTCTACAAGGAAACAAGACAACAATTATTTATGTACACACAAGTCGGGTTACTGTCCTGATTGACCATTGAAATCTCCCATTTTTGTGATAAGAATTGATAAAAAAATCTTTGAAAATCGTTTGAAAACTAATCGTTTTTGTTCATATCAGGAAAAACTAACAAGTACCTATAAGTAGACAGTAAACGATTAGATGGTAAAGTGTTATAGGTGATTGTTGTTCGGTGGCTGAAGTACAGCACGAAGAGATTGTGGCACGGGCCTTCTCCATTTCTCTCGATTTAATAAGTTAGCGTGTTGTTGTAGATTGCACACGCATATTGTTTACCTAAACTATAATAATAATAATAATAATAATAAATAATACCGTTCTATAACAATCCTGTTATCTATTTTTCAGTTAATTTTTGTATTTAGGTATTAGATGCGCGGCAATAAATCTATTTACCACTTTAAATAGTGACATTTGAATGGCGACAGATGTTCAATTGACGTTAAAATACAGTCAATCTACGAATAATCTGTTTTGACTACTTGTAGATAAAATAACAACATATGGTAACTTCCAAGTAATGATGAGCTTTTATAGAGCTTATTCACAAGGATTCTTGCGTTTATGCAAGACCGATGACTTGTCTTTGAGATGCAAACAGTTTTTCGAACAATGAGCTTTCAGAGCTTTCAATATTAATTTGTTGAAAAACGATTAAAATTCCTGTAAAACATTCAAACTCCTACTATAGAAGAATCTTATAATCCTGTAGAATAATAACTGGAGAAATATTCAAATAAATACAAGAAAGCTTTTGTCAATTTGTGATAAAAGTGGAATTTATATAGACAATTATGACCGGAATTCATTTAATCTTCTAATTAACTCTAATTCTTTACCTGTTATCATTAATTTTTCTGTTATTATCGTGCCAGCTTTTAAAAATTGAATTAATTAAACTTGAACATGTTACAATATCGTGTATGAATGTGATAAAAATCATTTGATTTATGATCTAGTTTTTGTTCTAATGACGTCAAATCGAAAGAATTAGTTGATGAGATCAACAACTTGTATGATATAGAGATATATTTTTTAGAAAAATCAGAACAGATAGAAATTAAGCTTTAGATAAACAAGATTGAAATATATTTTTCGAGAGCAGTTGTTCATCGGATCGAATTCACTTTAGAATTGCTTAACGGATCGTAAATATTTTACGAGCAATTATGTCACGGATGAGATTAAGCTATAGAGAATTGGTGGGAATCCTGAACAAGAACAACAACAACAACATATATAATACATATTGATATTAAGTTGGATTCACCTGAAAACTGTAATTTTATAACCAGAAAAATATCGTAATTCCACCATGAAAAATTTGATTATCTCTAGATCGCATGAAAAATTCACGGTCTAGATTAAAATATTATATTATTATACGTACATAAGAGAGAGAGAGAGAAATGTTACAATTTGTACGTGTTCTAGATGTAATTGGTAATATTTATCGATCATTCCAACATGTTTCAAGCTGAAAATTACATTTCAGGTTTTTCAGTCGTTTCGAATGGACTTTGTTGTTGGTTCGCCTTTCTGGTTTCCGTTTAATCCGTTTTGTTGTTTTACTCTATAAAGGACCTCAATATTCCATCTATATTATAGAAATGTAATCAACCTTCTTCGGTTTGTATGCACGAATTTGAAATTATCAAACCAGAAAGGTAGAAAAAATTATGATTTCGAATAGAGGCCGTAAATCGAGTTTCTTTTTGTTGTGATATTCTCATTTTGAGAAGCAACTATTGTATCTTAATCGTCTTTTTTATTTCTATCAAGGTTTGTGACATTTTCTAATTTTAATGGTTTTTTATTGGATTTGATTTGTAACATGTTATGGTTCGATTTTCATAAAATATTAACCTGTTCGAAATGGTATAATAAAACCACTAACGGATTATTCAGTTCGAGATCATTTCCGTCTTCAAACATATGCAACAGAATTACAAAACTATATTCACAATAATAATAATAATAATAATTAAAAAAAAATTGTTTATGTTGTTGTACAGATGGTGATAATCATCATCTGTATACAACAATTTTTTAATTAGAAAATAATAATTACTAGTTTTTATCTGTTCAACATTTCTAAAAGTAATGTTGTTGTGCTTTTTTTTCTGCATTTTATTGGAAATCTGTTCAACTGACAAGTACTGGAACGATAATTGATTTTCCGTTATACCTTTACGAATCAAATCATTCAGTTCACCATCTGTTTCTCCGTTAAAATCATTACAACTATCACTTTTCCTCTATACATATCGGATGTACAACGATATTTCTACGCAAAACCCCAAAATACAGGCCAGTAATGTAGATCGCCGCTTGTTCATTTGTCTTATGTTCTAACCTCAACAGAAACGTCAACTAATGACAAAGTCTACGTTCTCAGTCCATTGTCCACCTTGACCTGAAATAGCGTTGTACACTCGGTACACATAAATTATATATATTCCAAATTCTGTAATTTATATTTAGTGAACATCTGCTAATATAGAATCAAGTTAATTAAATACGTTTTTCTTATCTTGATCTCCGTAAAAATTGCTCTACAACAGAAAGTAGCCAATAAGAATTATCAACTTTTGCATCAAAAATCTGATCTATAGATGTAGAACATCGGGCGACGATGAAGAACGCAAACAAGAACACTAAAACCGCCCTATTTTTAACCAACAGTAAAGACTCATCTAATTATCCGTCTGAAAATTTGATGAATGGTTCTAAGACCGGAGTTATGGTTGGCTAAGAAACACACACACACACACACACATACGAAAAAATAATCGGTCTATAGTTGTATATTATGTGTCAGAGGTCGTCGTCGGTATATATAGAGAATAAACGATGCAGAGCGAGGGGCCCGAATAGTAGCAGGCACGTGCCTTAGGGCTTCTGTAATAATATAGGTGCTTTCGCGTTTTATATACCTACCTATAGATATTAGTATCGCGTGCAACAACAACAACAACCACCTTCTTTCTATTCTATATAACCATCATTGCGACCCACACGTATCGAAGCAGAAAAATCAAGACCACGAAAAAAAAATTATTATTAGACTTGCCTGCATACTTTTATAATTAGCTTCAATCTACTTTAAGCTATAAAAGAAGACGAAGAAAAAAAAGATAACAACTATAGTACCAATTCATATTATCAAGTGTATAAAAGAGATAGAGATAGAAGTGAACACGATAGGATTATTATTAGAGACGATAAAAGATGATAAAAAGGAGAAGAAATAGGAGCCTAAAGGGAGATCTTGATATAAAAAACCACCTACAATAAATAAATAAAGAAATTATTTAAATTTTTGTAGAAATAGGTTGAGTTTTATTGGAGTGATTTCAATGATACGTCAAGCGACCGATTGGGAGCTTTTTTCCTTATGCCTCACCTAAAACATTTTAAGCAAATTTAAACTACTTTTACTTAATCTCGTAGTCTATTTTATCTGAAACACTTTTAATAAGAATTATCGATTCATGATACGATCGGATCGTAATAAATTACCGATTTTTATTAACATTTTTACTAGGATTGCTATCTTTAAGCATTCACCAAATTCATATTTGTTATTATTGAAATTTTTCTAACTTCCATAAAAAGCTAAAATCTAATTTATTTATTTATTTATTTTTTATAGTTTGAGTCGATAAATTTCCACACACACACGTGAACTTCTCCTAATTCTGTCTGTCGTTCGCTGACTGTCATTTCAACTAATTTTATCTCAATCTAATTAACATACTTGTGTTAATTCCTTATCTATCTTTCTCACTCTCGTTTAATTTCATTTTTACTGAATCTAACTATCAAGTCAAGTCAAGGCCGTTCTTCATTTTCATCGTTTACCAGTTTGTGTTGTTTTTTCGAAATTTATTTGATTAGAGATCGAATTGTGAAACTGTGTCTCTGTCATCAATCCAAGCAAGTTCTTAAAGTAGTTATATGTCACGATAGGACTATTAAATATCAAATAATTATTATAAAACAAGTGAACGACAAGTTTTTGTATTGATTGACAGATTCAGGCCATGGAGAAAGAAAAAGAGATTTAAAATAGGGAAAAGCAAAACAACAACAACAACAAAAAACAAGAACATAGTAAGAGACACTCGTGTACGACATTTGGCCAAAAAGGAAATGAAACAATTCCGGTCGGGATGGTCGAATTAAAATGAAATCAAACCAACCTCAGGGCACTTTTGGGTGAAGAAGAGCACTAACAACAGATGGATTCCAAACCGATAGATACAAAGAAATTTTGGTTTGTTGTAGGCTCTGTACCGGTAGCTTTTTGACACCGAAACGTGCTAATAATAAGAGTAAAGTGGCTGTTTAATTGGTGAAAATTTTTCCATTTCAACACAATTCTCATTTTCGTCAACATATTTTCTTTACCAAATCGCGTTTGGTTCAAAATCTATAGGAGAACTCAGAGATAGTTCGTTCGAATGAACTAACCTTTTATTGATATTTCGAAAAGGAATTTCTCAGTTTTGTTAGCTAAACCTGATCCTATAAATTTGTCAATTTCAGTTGATAGCAATAAAACATTTTTATGTATTTTGCATATGTTTAGTGCAGACTGATTCATCATCATCATAGGTTAGCCAATTTTTATTACAAGCTATAATATGTTGTACGAATATAAATAATTAATGAAGTGTCTCTACATATATTTATCCAGTTTTGTTATCTTTCAAAATATCATCGTCGATAGATTGAAGGAGATGACTAGAGAGGAACATCGATCTTTAATTAGTGAATTATGCACAGTCTAGTCAAGCCACTCAAGTAGTTGGTACATGTTTCTTCATATTTTGCATATAATTTTAATAATGGAGCCTAGTCAAAAGTTTTTACCAAATTAATTCTTGTACCGCCAATGTTGACTAATACCTCACCAAGCCCTGTACGTGTAGGGATGTAAAGTGTCTCTACATCAGATGATCAACCGATATACACCTGTTTTTGCTATCAACTGGATCTACAATGGACACTCAATGGGGGTCCATTTAATGGACTTTAGTGAGCATCCAGTGTATATATGCCCAATGGTAGATCAATTAAACCTGTACTGAATGCATAAAGGAAATAGAAGGGGAGTTCGGGCAAAAGTGACAAATTTCTTGTAGCATTGTGCCAAAATCAGGATAACGAGTTCCATTTTGAGTAATCGTTCTGTTTTTTTTTTTTTTTGAACGAGCAACAATCTCTTTCTCAGGACGTATTAGTTTTGTACACTTGAATGTATGTACAGCTAAAGCTGAGCCACTTAAGTTCGTATTCGTGGCTCGAGCTCGTACTTTATCAAATTTGTGTGAAAAATGTACAAAACTGGTAGGTTCTTTGATACATCTCCAGTTTGTTGATCCAGACCAGGCCAGAGAGTCGGTTGGCTCTTGTGACTCGACTCGCGAATGTTCTCTCATCCAGATTTGTAACACAATATTCCGTATTATCGAGAACTGTTTTCCATTTAGAGATCACTTGACCACATACCGGATACAACAAAATAGATTAAAAATTATAAATCAATGTAAAAAACCTTAAAAAGATCCCATTTTATACAGGTATCTTCTTATTTATATGTAAAATATCTATACATCAAGAAAATTTATTGGATAAGATAAAAGCGTTTATAAAGACACAGAAATTTCATTGGAATTTCTTGAACCAATTTGAACATTCGAGTAATTGACATTTATTTAATATATATTCATATAGGCAGTTATAATATATAAATATATATTGATATAAATGTAACAGAAAAGAGAAAGATAGAACCAAGGAACTGGCTTTCTTGTACGTAGCAGCACTTTAATCTGTTCTGTTTGCAAATCACCTTGTGTCAACCGATATGTTAAGGTTGATTAAATGCAGATATTATAAATATTAAAAGAGAACCGGATATTAATCGAGAGAGTTAATTGAGTGAATGTAATAAATTTTCTGTTCAAAAATAAAATTATTCAATAATTTTAATGATAATGGTAATATTGCACTTTATCGAAAACAACAATCTGGTACCTATACATATGTAGGTATGTATAATTTTATTCATTTCAAGTTGTATTTTGCCAAGTCAAGTTGGTATATAGAAGCTTTCTTGAAAGCGCACACCGTGTGTTCAAGTTACATAAGACACGTTTGTCGAGTCGCACATCCTCAAAGGACATCGGTCACGTTCTACCTCTAGCCGTTCTACTATCACGTACAAGAGTTTACGCGCCGACACATCTGTACCATTGTGGTGGCAGCGTGAAACATCCATAATCCACTTGTATCTATACCTATATAGATACACTATTTATATGTATCACTATAAAATAGTGACCCGCCACTAGAAAATCACCCATTTCAAAAATATTTCGTGATACTATTGTATCATTGATTGCATCGCAATTTTTGTGTTTTGTATGAAAGATGAGATGTTTGTGCAATAAAAAACAACAGAAAATTGTTCACACGACGACATTTCTCACGGTGTCTAATATTGGATTGAAACCAATAAAAAAAAACGGGGGAAAAAACAAGAAAGATTTGTATGGATGGATAGTTGTTGTAAGAAGAAGCAAACCAAGACAACGGATAGTAAAGTGGCGATCATCATAAAAACCCAAT
>JAZBHA010001381.1:0-22379 GCA_037464855.1 Iselma pallidipennis | reverse complement strand
CGCAATTAGTGGTAGTGATAGTGAAAATAATCTGGAGGAAACTCTACATTGTACTCAATGTGATGATAATGATCATGATGACAGTAGTATGGGAGAATTAATATTTTTGCTAAAATTATTTCGTATTCTAGTTTGGCCATTTTTAGTACCCACGTGCTAGTCTAACCCCTATTCAACAGTAACGGTTCCTCTCACTTTCTCTTTATCTCTTTATCGTTCGACCGTAGTGTCATTACATTCATTTTTTTACTAAACGCTTTCGTCACCCTAACTGGGTAATTGTTTTGTTTAAAAAAAATTGCAGGGAGGTAACACTGTTAAGATTGGAATTCAACTTGTAGTTATTAGATTTGCTTCTTTATAATTTTAAGAAATGTGGACTAATATCGTGAGAATGTGCAAAACTAAGGGTTAGTTATTAGTTTTCGAATATAAATATGTCGTAAGTACGTTATTAATTTCAGAATGCAGCTAATAGTTAGTTATATTCAATAATAAACTCATTGGTTTTAAATGCAGCTGTTAAATATTCAATTAGTAAATAATCTTAAGACGAGGGGTGGTTATTTTTCTAGAATTATTAGTTGTAGAATGCAGCTGTTAAAATTAGTGGTGTATTAAGAATAATTTTTGACTAGAGTCAGTCTTGTTACAACAGTAACAGCGAGTAGACATATCGATAATTTTTTGATACCAAATACCAAAATACCAATTCGATCTTGCAAAAGTAAAAATTTTTTGACCAAAGTTATGTTCCTGGCCGCTGTTGCACGACCGCGGTACGATCCCCATCGCAAAACTTATTTTAACGGAAAAATTGGTATTTGGGCCTTTGTGGTGCAAGAACAGAGACAGTAATTCCCGCGATAAAAGAAAAATGGCCTATTGGTAGTAGAACCATGCCAATCAAAATCTAGCAAGATAATGCTAAACCACATTGCGGTGTTGATGATGAGGAAGTTGTTCGCGCTGGTACTGGAAATGGGTGGAACATAAGAATGGTCTGTCAACCATCAAACAGCCCGGATTTCAATTTATTAAATATTACTACATAAATGTTAATTTTCAAATGTTTTCCATTCTATGTTATACTTTAGTTGTGAAAATATACATTAGATATCTCTTTTCATACTTTTTTATGAAAATGGACACTTACAAATAAAATTCATAAATCGGACACTTATTTTGGAACGGAGGGAGTATTATATTTGTCTTTTATTTTAGTTGACGATCCCGAAGTGATTGAACTTATAGATTCAATTGAAGATATTTGTAAGGACAATATTCCATTTTTTGTACAAAATAATTTATCCTTTTTGTAAAGATCAAAGCGAACCCCCCATCATTGTCATAAGTGACGATGATAACGATAATGACAAAACGGCCAATTTAGACAGTGGCCATGAAGAAGAAGCACCTGAAGAAGAAATGGATTTAAATGACGAATGAGAAATAGATAATCGTAAATAATAATAATGTAACATATTTCAATAATTAGTACTTATTATTATCTGATTATCGGACAGAATATATTCTTCCTGACATTGTTCCCCCGGAACAAGAAGAAAAAGAAAATTGGGATAACTGCAATCATCCCTGAATATTGAATATTTTACTAATGTTAAAAAAGAGTCTAGTGATGTAGATGAAGAAGAAGAGGATATAGGTAATGACCTAATAAACTGTGAGTATACATTCTGTAAATACCATTATTTATTTTTAAAAAAGTATTATATTTGCCTTTTATTTTAGTTGACGATCCTGAAGTTATCGAAATTATTGATTCAATTGAAGATATATGTAAGTACGATATTGTATTTTTTGTGCAAAATAATTTTTTTTTTTTGTAAAGATGAAAGTGAAGTCACCATCATAAGTGACGATGATGATGATGATGACAAAACGGCCAGTTTGGACAGTGGCCATGGGAAACAGATAATCGTAACTAACAATAATATAACATATTTCAATAATTAGTACTAATTATTATCTGATTATCATCGAACAGAATATATTCTTCCTGAGATTGTTCCCCCGGAACAAAAAGAAGAAGAAAATTATGTTAACTGCAATCTTCCCTGGTGTTTCACAGCGGACCAGGGGTTCTACTTAAGAGAAGGATATAGGAAACGCTCTATGGACGAGGACAATGTCATGAAAAAAAATGAATTAATTTTTAAATTATCTTTTGTATCTTTTTGATATTTAAATACAAATTGTAATTTCAAATATAATAATATAATACATGTGATCTACCAGCAGGTGATTTAACTGATGAAATACCTGAAGGTTGTTATATTTTTTGATAAAAATCATGGTTTTTTGTTATTATCAAAACAAAAATTATATTAGAAAAATCCTTATTACAAAAATGTTTTATAAAAGCTGTAAAATTCCTTTTGAAGAAAGTACACCTTTCTGCATTCCTACAGATGTAGAATGTGTCAAAAACTTAAAATGTAAATTGCCTAGAGGATCAAATGTCAATAACTTGGGCTGCTACTTTGGGTTCACTCCGACTCCGGCAAAGAAGAAAACGGCAAGTAATCTAGGATTGCGTCTATTCGAACGTTTTAATGTCATCTCTGCCCAAAATGCAGTTGATGGCAGCTGTAAGCGATGCCAATGCCCTTCTACGCTCTTACAGACAGAGGTAGAGGACTTGGCTGGAGGCTGGCATGCAGAAATGGACACAAAAGTAGTCCACTACATAATACATTTCTGGAAAATTCTCGAATTGTAAAACGGATGTATTGGTGGCTTAAAAAAAAATCCCGTCCATGAGGAAACAGGCTTCGCACAGGACACTGTCGTTGCCTGGAATCAATACACTCGTGAATTGCCGACAAAACATTGTTGCCAAAATGATGACAAGGACATTGTTCAAGAAAAAACGACCAAAACCCAAAAATTCGATCACATGATAAGCCCGGTTGGGAATTATATAAGGAACGAACCACCAGAAACTGAAGTTTTCAAGGTACTTACGAAGCCGGCCCAGAAAGTTCGGGGTGCAATAAAAAAACGACAACAACAACAACAACAACAAAAGTATTAATTTAGCGGGAATGAATTACGGAATATACATTTCCTTCTTGAAAATGTTGTTCAACTTCAAGTCGTTCAACAAAAAAGGTTTACATTGTTGTTGTAGTTAAACGACTGAGTTGATCTAAAATTGTGATAAAAGTTTTATGACATTGATCGATGTTCTGTGGAATTAAGAACAATGATGAAAGATGGGCATGTTATTCCATCAAAAATTAAGAAAATGAAAGTTGCTTGTGCATCACAGTTTTCAGCCATTCAGTTGTATCTGTCATGAGTTTATTAGCTAAAAACGAGATTGTGTGTGCTAATGAGGAGCCGCCCTTGGCTGAAAGTGCTATTGGTACTGCATGAATTTTAAAATGCTTCAATGATTTGTTTGACAGTGTTAATAGAAGAATAAAATTATAGGAGTATTATACAATTTGTAAATACTTATTTATATTTCTTTTAGAATGCTATCGATGAACGTTTATTACACGCAATGTTAGAAAATAGTGAATTTCCAGATAGACCTATTGGAATATCATTTAGACAAAAACATCAACTTAACAATGAATTTGTAATAGGCCATATTGGTAAAGTATTGCAGAGTAATGCTAACTCCTGTTTAACTGGTCATTTCAAAGTAGTTAAGCAAATTGTTACATTATCTCGAGGTAGAGATCGTAATCAAAATTTGAGCGGCTTATCTTTTGATGAATTTTGTAAAAAAAAAATGGAATAATTGTAATTATCAATACTGACAATTTATGATCAGCACGTACATTGATAGTGTCTGCAGTTTGGATTAATAAGTCAACAGTGCAACACAAGTGTTTAAAAAACTGTAGTTATAGAAAGGACATGTGAAAATTAAATTATCAGATTACACGTCAAGGGCAAATATTGATGCAAACACCGTCCCCTTTAAGGGACCAAGTAACTTGCGAATATAAAAAAAGAAAATGTATGGATGATGTCCTTGGCAAATCATTCTGGAAAATTAAAGATAACGGATTGTAGTCTGAAAGATCTGTGTAAAAAATCCATCGCTAACACTTTGTACTTGGATAATAGAAGATTGCTTCAATTATATTCACATATTCCAACGACTTTATTTTTGGAACAAGTAATTAATCTAGAATTTTTAATTTGGGATATCTTTTGGAGAGTTGTTGATAACATACAGTATGTTGACGACTATATTTCCCAAGAAGATAAGCAGGAAATGGACAACTCTTTAGAAAATTATTCTTTTGGTTCCGTTATTACAATTAACAAATTATTTTATTTTTGTCTGAAACAAACAGAATGGTTGGAATTTTATGATGAACGACGATCGTATATGGACTTCAGGATACACAAATAAAACATGGTCAGTTCAGCTCCGCTATCAATGTCATAGCAAGCTATCTTCATTAAGTAACGACATTGTTAGAAACTTTCAATATTTTCCAAGGCATGAAGCAATCAGAACATGCACTCTACATGATATCATTCAAGATGCTTCATAGAAACTGGTGATGTTTGTGTATAAAAAGACCTCTACTTGAAATTGCAACATATTATGATTGCTGAGAAGCACTCTGTCTGTTTGGAACTCTCCCACGAAAAAGAAGCATTGGAAGACCACCTTTATCACCCGGATCCTCTCCAGCACCACTAAAAAGGGCTTATTTCCCATCTGAAGATGTTCGCTATGACCAAGTGGTCACTGGTGCGAGTTTCGAGACCGTTCTGCGAGGGGATCGCATTTGGAAAGTTGTTGATAACATACAGTATGTTGACGACTATATTTCCCAAGAAGAATAGCAGGAAATCTCTTTGGAAAATTATTCTTTTGGCTCGTTTATTCATTTTGACAAATTATTTTATTTTTGTTTGGAACAAACTGAATGGTTGGAATTTTATGATGAACGACAATCGTCGTGTATGAACTTCAGGATACACAAATAAAACTTGGTCAGTTCAGCTCTGCGCTACCTTTATTAAATTACAACATTGCTAGAAACTTTCAATATTACGGAAGGATTTATGGGCTTAACGTGGAAAAGCCGAAGCCACTACACGTGGATGACAAACTGATGATAAGGATTATAGATCCTAGAATAGTCGTTCCAAACAAGGGAAAAGTTAAACTGATCTGTGAAAATTCTCATTCGAGGGAAAAAGTTGCAATGTTTATATGTAGCTCTATATCCTATATAATAATTATATGTATAATGGTCATGTATACAGCCTGGTGAAGCTGGTCCATCACAGCCAAAGCGAAATATTCATTCTGATAAGGTTATGTTCTGTATTTGGTGGGAAATGAAATGCGTTGTCTATTATGCAACACAAGTGTTTTAAAAACTGGACCATCACATCGATTGCAATGGAAAGTCAAGGTTTCCAAAAATCTGAAGAAATGCATATGCAAAAGTTATTGGAGATGAAGATAGTCGTGTGTACAAAAAATTACGAGATTTGAAGCTATATGGCCCCAGCTTCTTCATTATAAAAATTGATTTCCGGAATCACGTTCTCCGAAATTACATCAATAAATTGCGAGAATTATGAAATACTGCAGGAGGTAATGTTGATGTAAAAAAAAATTTTCAACAGAATATTATGACATTCAGACCTGCTGTTACCGGTGCTATCCAACATCGTAAAAAACGACATTGCTTCAGACTATGTAAAAATCTTACATCTAAGAAGTGATATTTTAAATGGGCCGAAACACATTTTTGGAGAGTATAGTAATTGTGGGGAATCTTATTGTAAATACATGGGACAATCTAGTTCAGTGAAATAGGGTAGCAAATTCAGGGGATGCAGTTGTTTCAAAAAATTTCACTACGAATCATCTCTACGAATTTCCCTTTTACCACCACTTTTCGGGATAAGATTGACGAAATTTATCTGTGTCACCTTGTTCTCTTCCGGTTTGTTTTCCGAAGGGTAAAGACGTGCAAAAATGTTCACAAAACTAGTCCATTGCAGAATACATTTCTCGAAAATGCTCGGCTGCATGATATTGGAGCCGATGGAATTGTAAAACTACTGTATTAGTGGCTTACAAATACCCCGTTGAAGACTGTTTGTAAGGAAACAGGCTTCGCACGTCGTTGTCTGGAATCAATACATTCGTGATGTTGTCCGCAAAATTGCGTGGCATGATTACAGGCAAATTGGAAAGCCCAATGACGTTGTCGAAGTTGATGGAACTCATCTGTTCAAACGTAAA
This sequence comes from Iselma pallidipennis, assembly GCA_037464855.1. Taxonomy (NCBI): domain Eukaryota; kingdom Metazoa; phylum Arthropoda; class Insecta; order Coleoptera; family Meloidae; genus Iselma; species Iselma pallidipennis. The sequence goes on along the minus strand of JAZBHA010001381.1, from coordinate 16,117 downwards.
TATAATGTCCGTCGCATACCAGTGTAACAACATTTTTAGTTATTTGGAAGATGTTAAGCAACATAGTTGCAAAGCGGTGGAATTTAGAAACATAATTATTATTTTTGATTTTAGTAGTTAGTCCAGTCCGTAAGAAACAGTCGTTGCTGTATGTCCAGGTAATTTCAAATGTTTTCCTTTCTATACAGTGTGTTATTTGTGTTTTTGTTGAGGCTGTTGAGAATGTTATTATTGTTGATTGCTATTGCTGAAAATTCCTGCAACACCTCTACTTGTTCTGGCTTGATTAAGGTATGTATATGTAGATGATTGTTGGTTGAAAGTTTGATTGAAATCTTGTTGAAATATTCGAGGTTGTTGTTGTTGTTGTTGTTGTAGAGATTAATCTACGTTCTGTATTTCGTTCGATTTCATCATTATTCTTATCAGTTTCCGCATCATCTAAAATTATTAGCATGTATTGTTTTTAGTTATACATGCCTAGAATCAACACATTCGTGAATTGCCGAAGAAACATTCATATTTTCTTATGAATTGCGCGCTCACAGTAAATCATCAGGTAGCACTTGTATGTAAATCCTCCCAGAGAAGAAAAGCCATTGTAAATGCCCGCCGTTCGCATCCATGCTAATTGCCCGAATTAAAGATGGCATGGACTAGCGCCAAGGCAAGGAGTGAAGGTACTGTGAATTTACACACAAAATATTGCAAGATCCTGAAGATCACTGAAACAGTGTCTTTGTAGCTGTACCTCTCCAGATTTTATTGATTTGTATATCGGAGAATGGATGTATCGGCAAAATATTACAGGGAATTTACAGACTATAGAAGCGAAGTCTCAAAGGCTTCTGCGGGATATTGCAAGAGTATATCCAGTCTATGGAAAAGTGCCCATGAATGCGGATGGGTGCCAATGTCACGAATGTTCCTCGTGAAATGGTGGCGGTGAATTTCACTAACATCCCCCATTCCTAGCAAGAAATAACTCTGCGACCTTCTCGTGGTTCTTGTCGGACTCTTAAACTTGTTAAAATAAGAAATGTCTGGACATAATAGTCAATAAAAATTATAAAAGTATTATTTTAGCGGAAACAGAATATGCAATATACTTTGCCTTCCTGAAAATGTTATTTATAAAAAAAAAGAAAATCTTATTGTTACTGGCTGAAGGAAATCTGTCCTTCATAAACGAATAATGTATTTTCCTTCTTCCTTTTTAAGAATTTTCTTCTTGCAATGAAAATTTAATTATTCGGGAGAAGATGGTATGAATATCACCATATAGGAGAATGGCAGCAGCCACAAGCACACAGTGCAACAATTTGCAAGTTCCTTAAAAATTCACATCACGAATAGTCTGCGTGTGCAGTTACCTGGTGCAGTTTAAACACCACTCATTCACTTGCAAAATACGCACTTTTGTTCTATCAAAACGTGCACTGTCGAGCCGTTTGTTGTATGCAAATGACCCAATGTTTTCACATTACATTATCTGATTGGTGAAAATGCATTAAACCACAATTGCTACAAGACAATCAATTTTGTTACGTGCAACGAGAAATTATAAATCAGTTTGAACATCCCAAAAGAATGATGTTCACATAATAAACAGAACTGGTAAACTACCTGTTGTGATGACTGTGGGAAGAAATATGTTTCTGCATTCGGTCTCACCCGGTACAAGAAGGGTGGTTGCGTAACTAGAACATCATGCAATGATGGAGGCCACTGGCGGAACCCATCAACAGATCAAATATCGAAGTGGTACACTTGCGTACACGGAATACCTCGTTCGAGCATAACGAAGTATTTGTTTCCTCTCTTCTTTATTTCTTGCTTTACTTTAAACTAGGTGGGCAACAAATATCAAACTAGTTATATCTCCATCAAATCAACAATCACATCATTTCTTGATTTCAAAATGATCAAATCTTCCCGATTATAGTCCTTGAAATATTGGAACTCTCCTCTTCAATGATTCTCACATTAGTTTCAGCCTTCCAAAGTAATTCTTCAAGATTTTTGCATCATAAACAATTACAAATGAACGAATAACATTTTGTGTACCGCCCACCAACCAGTAGTAGCACCCATCTCACTGAGATATTCATGTTACTGTTCATTTGAATTTAATATTAACTGCTGTTATCATCGATTGGTTTAAGACGAATACCTTGTAGTGTCAATATTTTAGGCTGTATTTGCATGTCAGGATCATCAATTGCGGTAAAACGATAAGACGTGAAGCGTGGATTGATAACGAAACCTCCAAACTGTAATGGGCGTAGGCTGACACCGTACCACCAGAGGATACAGCAAGTATGAAAATATCGTACAAATTGAGTTCTTTTTCATCCTTCCTCCAACGAGATCAGGAAGTAAATTCATTAGAATTGGTATCGATTCTTTTTTGTGATATAGTGTAGTAATTTGTCCTAAAGTTGACTTCATCAGAGGGGATCCCTCATGATCCAACAAAAACAAAACCAGGAATTTACGAAATTATAAAAGTAAATGAAAGTAAATGTAAACAGTATGTTCTGGATACACAGCTGGAGAGACATGGCCACACTGTGCTACGGTTTCCTCCGCCATAACACTAGAAGCTGAACCCGATTGTAAAAATCTTGGTCACCATTAAAATAAACCAATAGATTGTAATCAATTATTCATGTGAGTTTTATTTGTTACTTTGAATAATCTGTAAACAATTATTACTTTGTGTATCATTTGTCATCTTGAATAAATTAAAAATTGATGAATACTTGTATTTTCTCTATTTCCTTTTTCTCACAATTCAATTTACAGTCCTCTGTCAAAATTTTTCTTCATTACTCAATCAAAAACTCTTGCTAATTGTATTTGTCAAAAAAATTATTTAAAATTTTCATCAAAGATCAAAATGAGGAAATCACGCTGCCACGTGCAGAATAAGAAAGATTAAAAATGGAGCTGAGCAAGCGGAACAAGGAGATTGTCAAACAGCGGAAAGAAAAACAAGACCAACTCCGTGAGATTATAGGAGGCGACAAAATTCAACTTACTCCTCAAGGTAAAAAGCGGATCCAAATACTGCACAAATTTGAAAATAAATTCAATGATGCTAATGCAAAAGCAATAGGGAGGGTGATCATTGGGTATGTAGTTATTATGACGGAAAACGTATTTTTATTTTTGATTCGTTAAATTGCAAAATTGCTCATGATCATTATAATATATCGTATTTAAAACATCTTTACCCTTTCTATTCGTTGGGGCAAAATTCAATTGTATTTCCGAATTTTCAACAACAGGACAACGGTTATGACTGTGGTGTGTATGCTATTGCGTTTGCTATTTCTTTAGCTTATGGTAAATGGCCACAAGAAATTAAAAGCGCAAACAAATGTTACAAAAATTATTAAGAAAACTGAACGAAATATCGCTTACGATAAGAACTTCGAAAATTCATCTCTATTCAAGGAGTGTTCTTTTAAGAACAAATTGGATTCAATTGTTTTAAATCATGGCTCTTGAAGAGGCAGTTGATAATTATATGTCTGCTGAGACAAAATGGTGGCTTGAAATTAATGAAATTGCTGATACTTTTGCTTATGAAGGATTCAACCCTGCTGCCATCAAAACTCTGCTAATTGCTAGAGAACCCAATCCTCAAGTTCTCCAGGGTGATATCAAATTGCTTTTGATGTTGTTCTTGATGAGAGGAAACAATATTGCAAAAATCCTCCGCTCAGTTTCACCTCAAGGCGCCGATAGAATTAAGGAGATGGTGAGAAATTATGGCATCACCTCAGGAGTCATAGAGAGCAACAAGAACGGGTCGATAACACTCTCCAGAATAGCAGCTGTTTGGCCCATAGCAACTCTGAGAGCTTTCAGTGCCTCAAACAAAGTCAATCTTGCTGTAGCTGAAGAATGATGGCTCCCTCATGATTTCCCCAGAGTAATGCAGTCACCCGTCTTTGCTTCTGTAATTCCCAAAGCCCAAGGAGACATAACAAGGAAACTGATAGGGGCTCATTTGTTTTGGTCCAATCTTTTTGATTCTGTGATCAACCCCGCTCACAAAAGAACAAGCAGAGAAAGGCTAATTGCTTATCAGGATGCTGCTATCAATTCAAAAACAGTAAAAGAGGGTAATAGGCTAGAGTTCTGCCTTGAAATGGAAGTGATATTTTATGATGACAAAACAGAAAGTTATCATCTTCCACCAAGCGTGAGAGAAGCTGCAGATGAGTGGGGCAAAATGATCTCAAGTAGGTCTTACGGTCTGGGTGATGATGATGTGCACATGAAGTCACCTCAGAAGAGAAAAATGCCAGGAACTTCAGGCCAGGGTTCAGGAGGAAAGAAAAATGTTCAATAGTGAGATGAACTCGATCAAACGACCAATGGCAACGATAAAGGAACAACGATAAAGGAACTACGATTAAGGATCAACACTGACAATAATGCATCTGCACCGTCTGTGGCCGTCCTCCTCGTAAGTACAATACTATTAAATACATATACATTTACTAATTTTTTTTTGTTTTTTCCACTTATTAGTCCCACCTCCCCCTAAAGACACATGGAACTATGATGACGATAGGGGGTTTTGGTCGGAGACAGAAAGTAAGTTATAATAATAGTTAATCAAATCTGAATACTTATTTTACTCATTTTTTAGAACTTGAACTATGCCGATGATGAAGACATAGTACCTGAACATAGCTACGACGACGATGAGGATACTCTGAGCGAGTATGACCTGGAGTACAACCGGTCGTACAAGGATCATTATGATGACCCGATATGGTTGGCTGGATTGTTCGACGACGGTCCTCCATTAGATATAGTGGAGGAGTATTATATCAAAGACTGACTATATTGAGTCGGACTATGATTCTGAGGGACGTTACTGTGGTCGTCCTCCTCGTAAGAAGTTCAATAATATAAAATAAACATACATTTACTAGTTTGTTTTTTCCACTTATTAGTCGCACCTTCCCATAGAGGAACATGGGAGTATGATGATGATAGGGGATTTTGGTCAGAAACCGAAAGTAAGTTATAATATTTAATTAAATCTGAATACCTATTTACTCATTTTTTTAGAAAATGAAGTCCGGGAGGATAACCAGATCTCATTGATTTTGGATTAAACAAAGGATGTTTTACTTCAATGGTAACTAATTAATGACTTCGTTTTTTTTTTGTAAATATAAAATAAAAATTTTTGAGACGTCCATCAACGTACGGCTTTAAGAACAAGAAGCCGAAGAACAACAAAATGAATAAACAATCCGGCAATAAATTAATGACCTTTTTGTTTGATTTTATCAGGTATTCGGAAAAAATATATACAAACCACAAAACTGAATAATCATGTGGTACGGTGAAATCTTTTAACAACCCTAATAAATTCGATGTGTGACTTCAAGGGTTCCATCTCAGGTAACCGAACGTTTTGGATAGAGATCATTGAATTTTTGTCAACAAGGGGAAACAATTTGTAAAGCGTCAACATGTATTTTTTTTCTTCTACAATAATCGTTTTTATTTACCACTGTCAAATAAAAATACACAACATAGAATCTTACACTATAAACTGAATAGTTTGTTTTAAATTATTGAGTTTTGAGGCTTGATTGTTAAGACTTACACGTAATATCCGCACAAATGTGTATTACCTACCGAGGTGGAAGTGATCAGACGGGGCATTTTTGATGCCCTAATAGAGTCAGCAACCCCTGACAAGATCCCCACATTTAAGTCTGCGTACTTGAAACAGGGGGTGTTGATCATCAGCCACGCGAAACAGTCCACAAAGAACGCAACTGATAGAAACACGGCCTGAAATAGCAGGCTTTCCGCACCTGAAAATTGTGCAACCATCGGAGATGTGCCAGTGGGTTCGCGTCATGCTGTTGGTGTCCCAGCCACAGATGACGTTAGAGGAAATTCACTCTACTGGATGGTTGTGGACGTTAAGTCCGACGCAAAGGGCCACCAGTTCATCGGATTAATGAACGAGCCGTCATGGAAGCGTATCGAAGAGAAAAAGGAAGAGATCGTCTTCTATCACGGTTCCGTGACGGTCAAACGTTTGCGGGCCAGAAAGGGAGCGGAGGAGGCCCGTGAAGCTACCCCTGTGGAAGAACCTGCCGCAGGTGAACCTGAAGAGCCATAACCAGGTCCCCATCCCACGAATCCTAGGGCTGGTTGGTAGGTTTCATATTCGTAAACACCCCGTGACTCCCCTTCCACATATGCGACCAACAATGTTTCATTTTTTTTTACCGACAAAATGAAGAAAAAGAATAATAATATTAATAATTTAAAATGTATTTGCGCGCACTCAAGCTGTTGCCCGTGAATGTAATTTCAGAGGGCGGTGATTCAAAAAATTTCATCAAATAGGCTGTATTTGCTGGACTATTGATAGCCCGTATCTGTTTTTGATTGTGATACGTTGTCCCGAGTATGTGTTTTCCGGAAAGAAACGTGATGGATGTGCCGAAGAGGTTAGTTAGGCTTTTTTGCCATTGGAGCCAGTTTTCTGTAATGTATAACGAATTCGATTCCTTCCATCATCTAAAATTTAGAGTCTAAGTTTTGCCTAGGGTAAAATGGTGGAAAAAACAGCAAATATGCCTCAATCTCATAGTATCCGATAGGTGCGTGGCGTGTCTAAATACACATCCCAGCAGGATGCGGCCGTGCGTCTTGTGTTTGTATTGAAAAAATACAGTAAAACGAAGAAACAAGTAGACTGGCTGCAATGCGTTAACTGTGTGAAATGGTTAGATGAACTGTAAATATGGTTTTGATAGCACAATGGGTCAAATGGTGTTTACATGCATGTATGAGCCTAGAAAAAATATCATACATGCAAAAAAGTTATTTTCAAGTGATGATCATTTTTCATTACAGAAGAAAATAACATGCGGGAAGAGATTCGACGTATTGGGCAGGAGTTACAAATATTTAAGGAGGAGCTCCAAAAGAGAAGCAACACTGAAAATGGTGATGGAGTTCGTACTCCACCACCGGCTGCTGCATCGGCTCCACCACCGGCATCTGGTACACCACCAGCTTCATCATCATCGGATGAACAAATGACACCTCGACGAGGTAAAATGTTTATTATTTTAAATTGCTTGTGAAGTAAATTGTTGGAAGAAAATCCATGCCACACACGTACTGGAGAAGATTTCAACCTAACTATAGAGTAGCGACTGAGTTACAAAGACCGCCCATACACAACAAAATAATTGTAACAAAAATTCTTAATTTTTCGATATAGCATTTTTTTATGCACATAAGTTTTTGGTATCTCCTGCGAGCAAAGCTCGGTCACCCAGGTACTAATACTGAACAGACATAAATTCGAATTTGTGAAAACAATTCAACAAGTCGATACACTAAATTGAATTTCAAAACAGAACAGTTCTTATCAACTAACATCTTTTCCAACACGTCATTTTTTTAAATCTAATTTTGTTCAGCATTTCAAAAATCTTCAAACTAATCTAACTATTTGGACAACGGACAATACGATTTCCTTATAATGAAGATTATGTAGACTAGGTATACGAGAATGTTGTTTATCAATAGTGATAAAGTATTTACTTGGATGTTGTCTCTGAAATTCCATTAATAAAGTATTAATTGAATTGTAAGTCTATAAAGAATGTTCATGAAACTGGAAATGAACAAAAACCAATTGTGGATTATGTGTAAGGAATTTTTTTAAAGCTTTTCTAAAAGGACAGTATAAAAAGTCATCACATTTTAAAGTAATACGTTCTAATGTTAAATTTTCAATTTTACGGAGAGAACATTTAGTTATCTTTCAGCTGAGATATCAGACCCTACAAATCTGAAATATAGTTAGAAATTCGAATAAATAAAAATATTAAAAAAAAAAATGTGATTAAAATAAAACCTAAAGTCTTTCAAATTCTTTGCTTTTGGTAAGGCTTTGTCTAGTCGCATTTTTATTTCAGGCCCAAACATTTCTACTATTATTTTGCTTGTCAAGTCTATGAAATAAGTGATAATTTCTATCGACTGCTTTGTTAAAGAAGAAGTCATGGTGGAACTTCCAATGAGATATTTTACTAACCTAAAATTTTTGTTGCAATAATTTTTAAATGCCATTTGGGTAATATATTGTGTAATTATATTTTGAAAATTTTAAAAGGAGAAACAGCAATTTGCAAGTATTTTACAAACCTATATTTAAAAATATTTTTAAACAATTAGTTAGAACGCCTATTTATTAATTTCTGGTCATTATACGGTCATCAAAATATCACTATTAATAAGGCCTGGAAAGCTCTAATATAAATTGTTCTATTATAATGTTTGGAAATTATACCAAACTAATGTTTTTAATAAATAAAACAGGGCAATCTCTGCGGAAAAATTCTTGAATTTTTTGACACAAAACTATTTCTTTATTGAACAAATATTTGCAAAACTCTAGAATAAATTTTATAAGCGAAAAGGTCGCTATAATTGTTAAAAGTCTCGACTCTTTAGAAAGTGACCATTTGAAATCTCAAAATGTAATTATGTCCACGATGACTGTGCATTAGAAATCGAGTATTTTGAAAAAGCTTGGGGTGAAACCTAAAGTTATTGTAAGATAATTTGCTATTAACAAAAGGGCGGTTTTCACAGAAAAGAGGCCGTTTTAAAAAAACTATACAATGAGAAACCGTTTGAAAATTTTATCATTATTTACAAAGAATTGTTCCATTATAATTCACATTAATACTATAAAACAGGGGTGTCAAACTGGCGGCCCGCGGGCCGCATCCGGCCCTCTGGATGCCGATAATGCGGCCCGCGACCCGAATGTTGAAGTTGACTTCAATAATATAAAATAATGAAATTTTAAAAAATACAAAATACATTTTCTAAGCATTGCAAATTTTTTTGGAGGCCTCTTTAATTTGAAATATAATAAAGTATGAGAAGTCTAGTTAAAAATAGAAAATATTTAATTTATATGTCTTTTATGTGTAATTTATTTTAGATGACCGTCAATGGCATTCATTTGGCATCCGACATGCCACTAACATAAAAGAGGCTGTATTCCACTTACGCCTTTACCTAAAAGAGAAAATAGCGGAAATAACCACCATAAAAATACAAAACCCCCAGCGTATTATCCGTAGGATCGTCTTTAGGGAGTACCTCGAGAGTGTCGAATGGGGTCAAGAATTTCTGGAGGACACCTTAGATCTACAAGGTTTGTTCAATGCTCTTATGGAGACGCGCCATCTGAAAAACTGTATATTATATACTACTGGCTAATCATCTCCCTGTGGCGTACCTTGAAGAATTTTACATCGAAAACGAGATGATGTAGAGATAAGAACAAATAAATGACATAAAATAGAACATCTCTTTTTTTGTATGAGTGCCTTTTCCCCGCAATTAATTGGAACCGGGGGGAAAGATGGTAGCAACAGCATACAAGACAATTGTAAGTAGGCAAATAACTATATAGGTAACTATGTTTTAAAAAAACTAATTTTAACAATCGTTTTTTTTTCTAGTGGAAATTGTTACATTAAACAATCATAGTATTTTTCAATTTATTATTATTTTTTAAAAGTAACACAACAACAACAAGTTGTCATAGTTGATGATGATGATGATAATGATGACACGTCGACAATCATCTGTAAGTGTTTTTACTTTTTCATTAATAATAATTATTGTATAATTTATAAATATTTTCAGTGGATGATGATGATGATGACATCGTCGATAGTGACACTAGTCAACATAGAGGTTTGTGATATATTTACATGTTTTTTTTTGGAATTTTAATCCCCTCGGGGTGTGTAAACGTCTGCGAGGTTGTTAGAAATATTGAAATAGGAATACAAAAAGTGAACGACGAAATTGAAAAGGTTTGGTCTTTTAGAAAATATAGATAAAAATGTTGAATGATGGGAAACACACTTGTGTGCATTCTCGCCCCACCGTGAGAGCCTAAGACTTAACAGGGGTGGAATTTAGAGACATAATTATTGTTTTTGATTTTAGTAGTCAGTCTGTAAGAAACCGTCGTTGATGTATGTCAAATAAAGACCCCTTTTGAGAAAACAATTTTATAATTTATTTAAATTAATACCATAACTCCTAGAATATGTATACAGCGTGACTCCGGGAGTATTAAATCTTGAAACCACGTATGTATATGGGCAAAATGAAGGATTTTCCCATTATCATTATAACGATTGCATTGTGATGATGGCTATTCAAAACTGTGCCTTCAATAGGGGCATGGAGTCCTAAAAGTCAAATCATTTTGGTACCCATCTGTAATTCAATATTTATAGCCAAGGAACGAAGAATCAAGTGTCCGATATTGTCAGACGATTAAGTGTCCGATATTGTCAGAATCGATATTTTATCTAATTCGAACATAAGTTTAAAATAAAATACTTTTTACTAAGAAAAATATATATTTTTGGGATGTTAAAACATTAAACAATACTTATCTATAATAGCTGTTAGTGTAGAATGTTAGGATTTATGTAATTAAACGCAGAAATTTAAACAAAGCAAAATAACATACCTCAACTCTGACGGCGAACGAGTACTGAAATGAAGTTGCCCTTTTATTCTCATACTAGTATATGACTACTTTACTGACTGAGTAAATGAGATAAGCTCCATCTAGTATAGAAAGCCTACAACAGTTGGTGTCCGATACTGCTACAGGGTGTAACGAAATTATCTGGACATTTTTTCACTAGCTTTATTTAGTAATCACAAATCAACCGTAGTTGCTAAATATGTTTCGTTTTTGGGTATTTTACGTACATTAGTAATCGGCCTTCTCGAATTTGAGTTTAGCTCACTCTTCCAAAGCGTGTGTGAAACTTTCTGACCACTTTTCAAGCAGTGCCAACGGAGTCGCATCCCAAGTTTCTTGAACTCTTGCGATTAGCTCTTCTCTATTAGTCGGTCTTGGCTCAATGAGTCCAAGAGGGTTAACAAGGTTCCAATCCGGTGAGGTTCCGGCTTCGTCCAGGCTCATTTACACTGCGCGTTGATCACATCAAGAACTGCTTCTGTACAGTGTGATGGACAGCTATCTTGCATTAAAATTGCATTTTTTGGAAATTTTATGGCTTGAGGACAGTTGTGTGGAAGGTATTTAGGCAAACTTTTGCTCCGGTAATAGTCCGCATCAAGTGTAGTTTTTTTTTCTTAGCGCCGCGAGCGCGCACTATGACCGTAATGTGAAGAGCAGTTGTTCCCTAGCCACTAGCACCACCGGCTACCATTATCTTGAATGACTGTTTAGGAACTTTACTTTTAGGAACGTTTTAGATGCATTCAGTTCTAACAACAGTATTTTGAATGTTTGGTGCAAGATGCAATTCTGCAATTTACTTCTTGAGGCTTCTTACACGTTTTAGGAGACATCGTTGTTGTTGTGAAATGTTAGCCTATCACTTTTAACAAGCAAAGCAAGCGCCGCGCCGAGCGCGCAATTCGTATGTCCAGATAATTTCGTTACACCCTGTAGATGTCCGGTACTGCCTGACTCTCCCCTACGCGTACTCTTGGACGGTGCATTCTTAGGCGCCTTTCCCCTATGTATGTATAAAAATCGCTTTTCTTCATACATTCAATTATCCGGATTTTCAATTATCCGAATGCCCAACGACAACAATTCGTCCGGTTAATAGAGTTTCCACTTTAGTAGTGTTTGGAATCTAATAGAACAGGTTTTGAATTCTAATATAATGTTCGACGACGAAACTGAATTTATTTTCATTCAAATCTTATGTGAGGACAGTTCAGATGAAAATATCAAGAAATTAGCTCTTAAATTACTTCTTACATTTACATTTTCCCGAAATTTGACCTGGAATCTGTCTCTTGCTACCCAGACACAGACGAGTACAGACGTGCCTCACGTACAAGAATTTTGTAAGTACTGATATTTTAAATATTTGTTTTACATACACCACTCCCCCCTTTTCAATTAATTCACACCTATCGTGAATTAATTCTCCTTCTAATATCGTCCGATATTAGGACCTCCACGCTTCCGGCTCCATTAGCCACGCGGCGTCGGAAACCCCTTCATTTCAGTCACTACAACCCCATTGTTTAGTTCCATAGATTTTACACTTTCCCTTTTGTTCAGGGTGTAAATTCTTCACTAGTTCATTTAATTTACAGTTTTTATCCCGCTGTAATTTTTCTTACCCGTGTCTCGCACCTGTATACCCACGCCAGCCCATTTGCTACACTAACCCTGTTCTTTCTTTCTTCCTCTTAGTAATTAACGTAGATTTTGTAATTTTGGATATAATTAACTCGTGGAATTTAAATAATTTTTGTCTCGAATTTTAGTTTGGCCAGTCTAGTGCACGTGCAACAAGCCCTTCTCACCCTATTCAAGTGCAACGGTCACTTTCATTCTCCCTTTTGTGTTTCCCTAACGCTCAAGTACCTGCGATCGTCCGTTCGACCACACTTTCACTTTCGTTGCATATAATTTCTTTCCACTTTCGTCACCCTATCTGGGTAATTGTTTTGTTAAAAGAACCAACTGCCCATAGACTGAAATTGCCCCGGTGCTTTTAAAAAAAATTTATTAGGAATATTATTTATTTAATAGAACAGGTTTTGAATTCTAATCTGTTCGACGACGAAATTGGATTTAAATCTTATGTGAGGGCAGTTCAGATGAAAATATCAAGAAATTAGCTCTTAAATTACTTCTTACAGACTTACTAAAGAAAATTAACTGTGCACCAGCGTTCTACAACACAATCACCGTGGGTGACAGATTTTATAGCAAGTTGAAAGATAGGGTACCAGTTGGAAAGAACTGCGATGTTGTATACAAAATTGACCGTCATAATTGTAGCAAAACATACGTTGGTCAAACTTCTCAATTCCTTGGTAACCGAGTCAACATATTAGAGACTATCGTATATTAGACCCATGCGAGAGTCGCAAGACTGCACTGGCATACCACCAATGTTTGACTGGACATAATTTCGATTTCGACAGTGTCAAGATATTGGACCGAGAGAGCAACAGGAACAAACGCAACATCAGCGAAATGGTTATATTAAAAGTATCAATACCGTTAATATTAGAGAGGATGTTGGATGTTTCTCAAAGGTATATGATCCGGTGCTGAAAAGAAGATCTAGTACTAATTAGATTGATTTCAATAATTTAAAAGACGGTTGATTGAGGTCGGGGTGCGGCTTCATCTGATTGCTAAATTTCGTTTACATACATCAAAATTACAATTTGAATTACACGGCCGAACTATGCCCGATATATGTCATTGAAGAATGATAGAATTCTGCCAACACGTGTTGATATATGTAAAATTTATGTTTTCCTGTATTTTGTTAAAATCTCTGGTTGTTTTATGATTATTTTAAATTCATACGACTTGGTAATTTTCAATATTTTAATGCTTGTTATTCTCAAATCTAATCATGTTTACATTGTAGAACCTTGATAAAGATCGCGACGGCAATCGAAACGTTGGTTTAGTAAAATCTCAAATTAAAGAAAATTTTCATTTACTGTCCGATAAACTTCATGATACCCATCCACATTTATAAAAAAAAAGGGAAATTGTACCCACGGCAACTGAGGAAGCGATCTTTGCCAGAATTTTTGATTCAGCCCTGTAAATGTACATTAACCTCTCAAACAAAGGGTTGTCTTTGCAAAAAATTACAACTAAATTGTATTTCGTTGTGCAAATGTATTAACAATGACTGTCAAAATAAAAAAGATTGATCTTTTTTTTTGTACACTTGAGTTAAAATTTGCTTTTTCGTATTAAAAAATTTGTTTATCAACAATTTTTGTTTTTATTTCCAACTTTTTTTTTGTTTTCAGTTGACTAGCTATGAGTATCTTTAATCATAAGAAAAAAATTGGATATTGTCACTAAAACGGCTCCAAAGCATTTATTCGATCGATTTACTTGATATCTAAGGGGATGGGACATAAAAAATAAATGGACCAACAAACTTTCCGGCAACATCCACAATCATAATTTGCAAGCTTTTCGGAGCTTAAAACAATACAGAATGCGGTCCTCATATTTTGCACACTCAACGCCATCCAGCTCACGGGCTATTTAAGAAAAATAAAGAAACATAAATCTTTCAAATACGCAACATCGCCAGAAATCATGTATATCTTTTGCCGATAGCATTATAGTGATGGCTGCTCGAAACTGTTTTTCTAATACCTGTACTGATTGTAATTATATCTACCGAGAATACTTTCGTCTGTTTACGGGGGCTGATTTTGATGAACTGATTAGTTTTGGGTCATTATTTGTCATCGTGTGATTCGGATTTCCAATAATGAAAAATTTCGTTGCCAAAAATCTCAATACGGCCGTATTTAAGATCGTCTGGGGTTAAATGTTCGTGTTTCACACTTAAATACGTTTACGTACAAATACATTTTTACGAGAAATTATAATAAAAATAATAAATAGCGACATTTTCAAAGAACAATAATAAAATAAATGCACTCACCATGTGACTGGAAGGAGAACACGAAGGAACCATGTCTGCACTAGCTGCTGGCCGGAACGAAAAGAAAGCGCTTTACCACGCCAGAAGCCAGCCAACCAAGACGAGAGTTGAGGCGCCACCTATGTCAAACAATCTGCGCACAACCTAATTTGTATCTACGCATGCGTTAAGAAAATTTCCATAATTTGAATTTGTAGATCCTCGGAAAATTGTTATTTTATTAGAAAATTTTTATGATTTTCCGAAAATATTATTAATTAAATCTGAATGTTTTAATGCAAAAATTAAAAAAAGTCATTTTTAGTTGAATGAAAAACGGCCGAAAACTATAACAAACGGATAAAAAACGATAAAAAACGGGAGAAAACCACGAAAAAGGGCAAAAAAACATGAAAAACGGTCGAAAGTATTTAAAGATCATTATTACCTATTTATTATTTGTGAGTTATGTTGTTTTATTTTCATTTTACTTTAATGTAGGAGAAACTTTCTAGACGTAGCCCTAAGGGGGTATTACACTATAAAAGATCTGTGACAAATAAATTTTTTTAAATGGTTGAAAAACATATTCTACACCAAAAATTACCTAATATCGTTGATAAACGCTTTGACGTAGTGTAATACCCCCGTGTACAAGAGATGTGTGTATAATATCGTTTATCAACCATTTTAGAAAATTTGTCAAAGATCTTTTATAGTGTAATACCCACCTAACATCTCTTTGCCAGAACAATATATGGAGAGCGGTCACGTATAGGTGCTTTGCGCGAAAAATGTTCCATATTGAACATTTAGACATTTATAACATTGTCGGTAGACTAGCAATGATTATTATGATCGAGAGAAAAAAGATGTACCTATATGCAAGATTACCTTAAAAAAAAACTTCGTTTGTACTTCGTTGTACCACAAAAATTTTGATTAGCACACTCACAATTCTTCAATTTTATTTCACATTCTTGGGCGTTTGATTCATTATCTCTGTTGGTCTAACTGCTTTCAAAAATTAATCTTTATTGGTACCTACATGTGTTTATAATTTTTGTTACCTAATCTTTATAGAGTTTGCCAATTAGTTAAGGGTTGTATGGTAACGTTAACCACATGTTAGTTCTTTTACGAAATATAAAGATTTGATAGCAGTGTTGACTGATTAGATATGCACAAGTGTGCAACCAAGTCCACCGTGAGAACAAGGGTGGAATTCAGAAAGGTAACTATAATTTTCAGTTTAGTTTTTAGTCTTGAAATAGAGTCTTTAAGTAAAAGAGCTAGAGAACAGACGACGTCATAAATAACGACATCTGCAACAACCCTGGTCTAGTCTAAACTATAAATTTTCTAGCCCTGTGAATTTGAGCACTGTCAGCCTAGACCATAAAAACCAATTTTTATGTTACCGATTCCCGATTCCACACAAATGTGTTTTATGACGATAACGGAGACTTTTTTCTAAATTTCTCTAAACACACCAGCCCTAAACTAGTATACCTAGGGTGTCCATACGTCCCGGTTTTCCCGGATTTGTCCCGGTTTTAACTTTCTGGTCCCGGTGTCCCGAC
>JAZBHA010001380.1:829-22386 GCA_037464855.1 Iselma pallidipennis | reverse complement strand
GATAGAGATTATTATATTTTCGTCGATCCTGTATGGATTTCAACACGGTTTTCACAGTTTTGTAGTGTTTAAAATGACGAATTCACTTACTCAAGACTGTATGTAGCTCGATAATTTTTGGTAGTTTCTTAAATATTCGCTTCCTAATATTTTTTCAAAATTGATGGTTACGCCGATAGAAATTATTATATTTTCGTCGATCCCGTATGGATTTCAACACGGTTTTCACAGTTTTGTAGTGTTTAAAATGACGAATTCACTTACTCAAGGCTGTATGTAGCTCGATAGTTTTCGTAGTTTCTTAAATATTCGCTTCCTAATATTTTTTCAAAAATGATGGTTACGCCGATAGAAATTATTATATTTTCGTCGATCCTGTATGGATTTCAACACGGTTTTCACAGTTTTGTAAAGTTTAAAATAACAAATTCACTCACTCAAGACTGTATGTAGCTCGATAGTTTTCGTAGTTTCTTAAATATTCGCTACCTAATATTTTTTTAAAATTGATGGTTACGCCGATAGAAATTATTATATTTTGGTCGATCCTGTATGAATTTCAACACGGTTTTCACAGTTTTGTAAAGTTTAAAATAACGAATTCACTTACTCAAGACTGTATGTAGCTCGATAGTATTCGTAGTTTCTTAAATATTCGCTTCCTAATGTTTTTGCAAAAATTATGGTTACGCCGATAGAAATTATTATATTTTCGTCGATGCTGTATGGATTTCAACACGGTTTTCACAGTTTTGTAGTGTTTAAAATAACGAATTCACTTACTCAAGACTGTATGTAGCTCGATAGTTTTCGTAGTTTCTTAAATATTCGCTTCCTAATGTTTTTGCAAAAATGATGGTTACGCCGATAGAAATTATTATATCTTGGTCAATCCTGTATGGATTTCAACACGGTGTTCACAGTTTTGTAGAGTTTCCAATAACGAATTCACTTATTGTTAGTTTCTCACCATAACTAAGTTCTGCACCTTTTGTTTTGTATTTCAGAGAGCGCTACAGGCGCCCTCTGAGTCAAGCTCGATGCAACGTAGAAGATTATAAATACGGCAGTGGGGAATCTATACATTCCGTGGAATTCAAATGAACGTCATCGTCTTCGTCTTCGTCATCTCCATTGACATCGTCGCTTAATGACTTTTTGCATTGCCGCACGTCCATATGAACTCAGCAATTCATATAGTAGTCTTTACGGACTTGCTCTAAGCGGAATATCCAAATCAAATGTAAACGTAATTTAAAGAACAGTTTACTGACTCGCGTGTCTCACCGCTCACTTAACCTCTCTTTTATTCTGGTTTTATCCAAAATTTTGTAGTATTTCACCCCTGTTTACCACGTTTTGACCACATATATCTATCCTTATTTCTGTCTCTATCCTTTATGCTTATCTACTATTGGTCGCGTTTTCCAACTGTAAATAGGTGGGGAGGCGACGAAAAAGAATAGGAAGACGAAGACTTATTGAAATGAATTAATTTTCACGGACGAAGACATCCATTTGAATTCTACTGATTATCTCTGATTAAATTGTGTTCAACTGGGCTGATATTTTGAAACTTACACCCAAGTCGCTGTACAACATTCAAATCTACGGCTATTTAACTTGCGAATCACATGATCGAATATGTGAATCGACCAATAAATATCGTTTTCTGGTGATCATGTGACATGAATGGCGGATAATTTAAATTAATGGAATGGATATTGTTACATAATTATGTACCTAATAATGTTGTCATAAAAACTATCTGTTATGGAAAAATTCTCCAATAATTAATTCCCAATAGAATGTGCTTTGAAATATTGGATAACACAAGAGATAATATAATATTTATGTTAGGTCACTAATTATCATTCTTATACTTGTGATAAGTCGTTAAATATCCCAAATTGAACGGATTTTGGTCCATTTTTGTGGAAGAACTGAAATAAGCAAAACAATTTGTTGAAATTTCATAGAAATGTATCAACAATTCTCTGTGAGTGTTGTTAATTAAATTAAATTAAATTGAATTGACTTAAACTAATCACCATATTTAGATTGTTTTAGTGTTTTCTTCACTTTTCTTACAATTAACGGTCTGCGAGGAAGTGGTAATTTCTAAATATCATGGTGACTTGAATGAAGATTTTTTCAAAAATTATACAAAACTTGAACAATTATCAATCGAAGACAGTCAAATTGGTTCCATTGATGGTAATATGTTATGTTCGAAAGGTATTCAAAGATTTAAAATCAAAAGAAATCCAGAATTCCCCGAAATTAATCAACAATTATTCAATCAAAATTGTGTAAATTTGCAATTTTTAAGAATTGCTCAAAATGAAAATCTCAAAATTCAACAAGATGCTTTCCAAAATTTAGCAAATTTAAAATCATTAGAAATTAGTAATCAAAATTTACAAAAACTCAATAAGAATTTCGTGAAAAATTCACATAATTTGGAACGTGTACAGTTATCTCGAACTCATATAGAACATATTGATGAAGATACATTCAATGAACTAACGAATTTAAAATACCTAGTGTTATCATTGAATAACTTAACGGATGTTAGTGGTTTATTTAATACTCCCAATTTGAAAAATCTAACCAATTTAGATCTTTCAAATAATAATTTAAGCGATTTTCCATGGAATGATTTAGAAAATTTACCAAATTTGGAATATTTAAATTTATCATTCAATCGAATTAATGAGATCAATATTGATAAGATTGCACAATATTTGAAAAAATTGGAAACACTTTCTGCAGTGCGTAATGAACATGATGTACAAGCGATTGGTTGTGGAAAATTGAAGACTTTGAAGCAAGAATATGAGCAAAAGTTAGGTGGAAATGTTAATGTAAAATTATGGGGATGGGGTGAATGCTATTAGAAAAAAAAGAGGAATTGTAGTTTAGAATAAACTGTTTTACTTGAATTTCCGTTTTTTATCACCCCCTTCAGTCATATCCTGATTTTCCAACAAAATTCTTTTAAAACCAGGGTCGTCCCACTTTTATGGATTTCTCCAAAGATAAATACATAATAAAGTTTAAATCAATAAATTTAGTCATTTTATACAACAAGTGAATAATATTTATAAATAAAAAGGACAGATGGAATAACAAAATTTGGTAAATAATGATAAAATAATAATAATAAAATGAATAAATTAGTAATCTTAATTTTAAATTATTCATAATAAATATAGCTTATTGTTAGTGTCTCACCATAATTAAGTTCTGCACCTTTTGTTTTGTATTTCAGAGAGCGCTACAGGCGCCCTTTGAGTCAAGCTCAATGCAACGTGGACGATTTTTTAAATACGGCAGTGGGGAATCTATACATTCCGTGGAATTCAAATGGACGTCATCGTCTTCGTCTTCGTCTTCTTCATTGACATCGTCGCTTAACGACTTTTTGTATGCTGGACGTCCGTACGAACTCAGAAGTCTTTACGGACTTGCTCTAAGCGGGCTATCCAAATCAAATGTAAACATAATTCAAAGAACAGTTTACTGACTCGCGTGTCTCACCGCTCATTTAACCTCCCTTTATTTTCTCTTTTGACCCCAAATTTGGTAGTAGTTCACCTTTGTTAACCACGTTTTGACCACATTTATCTATCCTTATTTCTGTCTCTATCCTTTATGCTTATCTACTATTGGCCGAGTTTTCCAACTGTAAATGGGTGGGGAGACGACGAAGAAGTGGAAGGCGAAGAAATTGAGGTTCATAGAAATATTTTAAAGAGTTTCCCAGTCACCCTGTATTGGAAGGCTGTATTTGAACTTTTGGACTATATATTATTGCCGCAAACTAAGAAGATTGAGAGCGGGAGCGCGCAATGGACTTGTTACTAAAGTACTGGCTGGTGCCGTTCAAAATTGGAGAGACCAGTGGTGTACGGATCTATATGTATGCCTAACACAATATGTAATATAAAAATACTTTCGCACGCCGCTACTGTAGTCAGAAACCCGAGTTCCTCCGGGAACATAGCGAAAATATTCGACCGTATTTAAAATCTGCGCCGAATAGTTCTTCTTCGATTGCTGCAATAATAGTAGTCATAGATTTTTGTCTTTAGTACACCTTCATCTCGCATGACCGGATGGAGCCTAACGCGCAAACAAAAGTGATCTCCTCCTCTTTCGAATCACATGATCGAACGTAATATCTACATCAACCAATAATTATCGTTCTCATATTACATGAATGGTGCATAATTTAAATTAATGGAATGGATATTGTTACATAATTATGTAATAATGTTGTTGTCATAAAAACTATCTGTTATGGAAAAATTCTCCAATAATTAATTCCCAATAGAATTTGCGTTGGAATAGTGGATAACACAAGAGATAATATTTATGTTAGGTCACTAATTATCATTCTTATACTTGTGATAAGTCGTTAAATATCCCAAATTGAACGGATTTTGGCCCATTTTTGTGGAAGAACTGAAATAAGCAAAACAATTTGTTGAAATTTCATAAAAATGTATCAACAATTCTCTGTAAGTGTTGTTAATTAAATTAAAATAAATTAAATTGACTTAAACTAATCAATATGTTTAGATAGTTTTAGTGTTTTCATCAATTTTCCTACAATTAACAATGTGTCGGGGAGAGGTAATTTCTAGATATCATGGTGATTTGAATGAAGATTTTTTCAAAAATTATACAAAACTTAAACAATTAACAATCGAAGACAGTCAAATTAGCTCCATTGATGGTAATGTTTTATGTTTGAAAGGTATTCAACGATTAGAGATCATAGGAAATCCCAAATTTCCCGAAATCAATCGACAATTATTCAATCCGAATTGTATAGATTTGGAATTTTTAAAAATTGACTATAATGGAAATTTGAAAATTCAACCAGATGCTTTTCAAAATTTAGTCAATTTAAAAACATTAGAAATTCGTGATCAACATTTACAGAAATTCAATAAGAATTACGTGAAAAATTTACAGAATTTAGAAAGTTTAACGTTAAGTTCAACTGACATAGAACAGATTGATAAAGATACATTTAATGAATTACCGAATTTAAAATATCTAACATTATCAACGAATAACTTAGCGGATGTTAGTGGTTTATTTAATAATTTGAAAAATCTAATCACATTAGATGTTTCAAATAATGATTTAAGTGATTTTCCATGGGATGATTTGGAAAATTTACCAAATTTAGAAAATTTAAATTTATCATACAATCAAATTAACGAGATTAATATTGATAAGATTGCACAATATTTGAAAAAATTGAAAATACTTACTGCAATGCGCGGTCGTCGTGTTAAATCTATTGGTTGTGGAAAATTGAAGACTTTAAAGCAAGAATATGAGGAAAAGTTAGGTGAAAATGTTCATGTAAAATTATGGATATGGGGTAAATGCGATTAGAAAAAAAATGGGGAATTGTAACTTAGAATAAACTGTTTTACTTGAATTTCCGTTTTTGATTATCCCTTCAGTGATATCCTGATTTGTCCAACAAAATTCTGTTAAAACCAGTGTCGCCCCACTTTTATGGATCGTTTTTCCATGGGATGATTTAGAAAATCGAAAACTATCATTCAATCAAATTAACGACATTGATATTGATAAGATTGTAAAATATTTGAAGAAATTAAAGAGACTTCCTGTAATGCGTACTAACCAGCAAGTAGAAACTATTGATTGTGAAAAATTGAAGAAATTAAAACGAGAATATGAAGAAAAATTGGGCGGAAATGTTGATGTGGAATTATGGATGGCAGATATAGAAAACAATAAGACATTTACTGGTTGTTACCAATTCACTTTCGAATCACATGACCGAAGCGAGCCAATAGTGGGGCTCGTGCACCCTCACCATTTCGATGGGAAATGGCAGACGATTATGGCGGAAAAGTAGTCTCTCCAAGCTTTGAACCATTTCAGTGGGTAGGGCGCTTATACTTCTAACATCTAGTGTGGGGCGGGCCAATTTAAAATTTTATGATAGCGAAATGGCTTTTGTTCGTGAACCGTCGCAGTTATCTGTTACGGAAAATTTTCGCAAAAATGGTAGATTTTCAAAAATGTTTACAAACGTAGAAATAAATATATATATTATGTCACCAATTATCAATTCCAAGTTCGCCATAATTCGCCAAATAAATGAACTTGAATACAGTTAGATTTATGGACGAATAGAAATGAATACGAGGATGTATCAGCAATTTTTTGTAAGTAATTTGTTATTTAAGTAACAATAAACTTATTTGATCAATTTAGCTAGTTTTAGTATGTTTTTCAACTACTTTACAATTAACAATTTGCCAAAAAGTAACAGTTTCTAAGTACCATGGTGATTTAGATGAAGATTTTTTCAAAAATTACACCAAAATTGAAAAATTAACCATTAAAGGAAGTCAAATTGGACATATTGATGGTAACCATTTATGTTCGAAAGGTATTGAACGATTAGAAATTAGAAGAAATCAACAATTTCCAGAAGTTAATAAACAATTACTTAATCAAAACTGTAGAAATTTGAAATTTGTGGCAATTGAAGGTAATCGAGATTCAAAGATTCAACCAGATGCTTTTCAAAACTTGATAAATCTGAAACATTTAGAAATTTTGCTTCAAAATCTAACAGAATTCAATAAAAATTATCTAAAAAACTTAAACAATTTAGAAACTTTAAAGATAATTGCATGTGATTTACAACAAATCGATACAAATACATTTAATGAATTAACTAATTTAAAAAAATTATCATTATACTTCAATAAATTAACTAATGTTAGTGGTTTATTTGATAATTTAGAAAATTTAATTACTTTAGATCTATCTGTTAACAATTTAACTGATTTTCCATGGGATGATTTAGAAAATCTACCCAATTTAGTTTATTTCGATTTATCACATAATCGAATTGATAACATAAATATTGACAAGATTGCAAAATATTTGAGAAAATTGGAAATACTATTAGTACTACCTACTCGTTGGGATGTAGGTACGGTTAATTGTAAAGAACTAATAAGTTTAAAGCAAGCAATTGAGAAAAAATTGGCAGGAAATGTTTATGTCGGATTAGGTATATCGGGTATATGTCCCTAAGGTTTAAATTATGATAACAATAAAACATTATTTTTTGTAAATTCGTTTTTATTACTGAATTATTCCAATGATATTATTGATGCTTGGCAAGCGTATGAAAAGATGATTACCAGCACTTCGGACAAATGCAACAGTTGGGCATGTTCTGCACAAATAAATGGGATGATTACCAGATTACTTGTCACTTACATTAAGGCCCTACATTTACAATTTAAAGTTTAGGTACGCTGTCGTCCCTTACTCCGTACAGTGTGCACTTTTGCCTTTGTCAACGATTTAAATTTACCGCTAGTTCTCTTTCGAATCACATGATCAAAGGTAATACGTACATCAACCAATCATCATCGTTTTCACCGGGTCATATGACATAAATGGCGGATAATTTAAATTAATGGAATGGATTTTGTTACATAATTAATAATATTGTCGTAAATACTATCTGTTATGAACAATTTCTCCAATAATAATCAATTTCTAATGGAATTTGCTTTGAAATATTCACAAACATAACAGAAAATATTTATGTTAGGTCACTAATTATCAATCTTATACTTGTGATAAGTCGTTAAATATCTCCAATTGAACAGATTTTGGCTTATTTTTGTGCTAGAACCGAAGAAAGCAAAACAATTTTTTGAAATTCCATAAAAATGTATCAACAATTCTCTGTAGGTAAGTGTTCTTAATTAAATTGAATTAAACTAATCGATAAGTTTAGATAGTTTTAGTGTTTTCTTCACTTTTCTTACAATTAACGGTCTGCGAGGAAGTGGTAATTTCTCAGTATCATGGTGATTTGAATGAAGATTTTTTCAAAAATTATACAAAAATTGACAAATTAACCATTAAAAGGAGTCAAATTGGACATATTGATGGTAATGCTTTATGTTCGAAAGGTATTGGACGATTAGAAATTAGAAGAAATCAACATTTTCCAGAAATTAATAAACAATTGCTTAATCAAAATTGTAGCAATTTGAAATTTTTAATAATTGAAGGTAATCAAGATTCGAAGATTCAACCAGATGTGTTTCAAAATTTAGTAAATCTGAAACATTTAGAAATAATACTTGAAAATCTACCAAGAGAAGTCAATAAAAATTATTTGAAAAATTTAAACAATTTACAAACTTTAAAGATAATTGATTGTAATCTACAACAAATCGATAAAGATACATTTAGTGAATTAACTAATTTGAAAAAATTATCATTAAATTCCAATAAATTAACTAATGTTAGTGGTTTATTTGATAATTTAGAGAATTTAGTTACTTTAGATCTATCTGTTAACAATTTACCTGATTTTCCATGGGATGATTTAGAAAATCTACCCAATTTAGCTTACTTGAATTTGAGACATAATAGAATTAATACCATTAGTATTGATAAGATTGCAAAATATTTAAAAAAATTAGAAACACTATTAATATAATCCTACCTACCCATTGGGACGTACGTATCGTTAGTTGTCAAGAGCTAATAAGACCACTGTCACACTGCAAAGGTAAATTGTAATTTAACCAAGATCGTAATTTGCCGTGTGACACCACACACAATATTCAATTAATGAATATTATTATGTCAACTATGCATGCGCGGCATTTAAGAGCACATGGCTAATGGCTGCCATCAGCTGATTGTTCAATATATGTACACACGATAATCGACAATTAATTGTAATTGTGAAACCCCCGTATGTCAGGGGACAATTCTCCAATATTACAATTTGTATTGACCTTGTCGTTGAATTACAATTTACTTTTGCCGTGTGACAGGGGTCTTACAATTAGTTGAAAGCAATAAATTGAGAAAAAATTGGCTGGAAATGCTTATGTCGGATTGGGTATATTGGGTTTATCGGGTATGTGTCCCTAAAGTTTAAATTATCATAACAATAAAACATTTTCTCTTGTAAATTCTTTTTTTTATTAGTCTATTAGTGATATAAGAGTGTGTTTGATCAATGCACAAAAGTATAGGGATTTTTCTTTCACCATTTCAAGTCCAACCGAATTACTGGATTATTCCAATGATTTTATTGGTGTTTGTCAAGCGTACGAAAAAGCTATATTAATGGGTAAATGATCCCCAGCACTTTGGAAGAATACTACAGTTGTGGCTGGAAAGTATACCATTCAAGAGCATCCGAGTGTTGAACCTGACTCTTTTCGGGAGCGCTTATACTTTTGACATCTAGATGGTACTGTCGGCATTAGACATATCATATAATATTGGCAACAGGTGGTGCCCTCTAGAGGTTAGTAGTACAAGCGTCCTAGATCGTTTAAATGGTTTGAAACTTGGATACTAGTGAAAACTACTTTCCCGCCATAATAGTGACGTCATATTTTTCAAAATGGTGGATCGGTGGGCGGGCAATTTGAAATTCTTTATTAGTACAAACTTTATCGCAACTATTATACGATATGGAAAATTTCAATAATCAATTTCTAATTAAAAATACTTATAAATACGGAAAAAATACATGTCACCAATAATAATTATTATCAATTTTAAGGTTGTGATAATAATTCGCCATATAAATGGAATTGAATAAATTCCAATCTGTTTTTGTGAATGAATTGAAAATAACACAAACATTTTGCAGCAATGTATCAACAAGTTTCTGTGTGTATTACTCCTCTGCTTTAATTAATTCAATTAAATTAATTGCTTTTAGGTAATTATAATATTTTGTTTAATTACTTTACGGTTCACAATTTGTCAAGAAGTGGTAGTTTCTCTGTATCATGGTGATTTAAATGAAGATTTTTTCAAAAATTACACAAAAATTGAACAATTAACGATTAAAGACAGTCGTGTTGGACATATTGATAGTGAGATTTTGTGTTTAAAAGGCATAGAACGATTAAAAATTGACTCGAATCGAGCATTTCCCGCAATTAATCAACAATTATTCAATCAGAATTGTACAAATTTAGAAGTTTTAATAATTGAAAATAATCGAAATACAACGATTCAACAAACAGCTTTTGAAAATCTAGCAAATTTGAGATTTCTAGAAATTAGTCTTCAAAATTTCAAAAAATTGAACAAAAATTATGTAAAAAATTTGAATAATTTGGAAGTTTTAAAGATAATTGCTTGTGATGTGGAGACAATTGATAAAGATACATTTAATGAATTAAGTAATTTGAAGAATTTATCATTAAATATCAATAAATTAACTGACATTAATGGTTTATTTACTAATTTAAACGATTTACGTGCTTTAGATCTCTCGTTTAATGATTTAATCGATTTTCCATGGGACGATTTGGAAAAATTACCCAATCTAGTTGATTTAAATTTATCATTCAATGAAATACGTGACATCAATATTGATAAGATTGCACAATATTTGAAGAAATTACAAGTACTCTCTATAATGCGTACTATTTCAATGGCGAAATCGATCGGTTGTGAAAAATTGAAGAATTTCAAACAGGAATGTGTAGAAAAATTGGGTGGAAATGTTGTGATAGAATTGTGGACGCCTGATGCAAAATGTTAATAGAGAAAAAAAAATCATTACTGTCCTGTCTATATTGACCACTATTCCGGTAACTAGACCGGATCTTATTCGAGTTGTTTTTTTATTAAAATTAATTATTTTAAAGGACTTATATTTCACAATAACAACAAAAATTTATAAATGAAAGACGCAATAAAATAATTAAACCAGTAACATGTCTAACAGTAATTTTTCTTTTATCACAATAAAAATGATAATTTCTCTCGTATAGACTGAAAGACCAATATTTGAATCAGTCAACAACCAACAACAATGACAGTATTGTTCAAGAATATGGCCATCAATCAACAAATTACTGTAAGTAATTAAACCGAAATTTTGTTAAATTTTCAAAAAAACCATCAAATCAAATTCCAGATAATTTTCGTATTTGCAATAATTCTACCTACTTGGCAATTAGAAATTACTAATTATCATGGTGATTTGAATGGAGAATTTTTCAAAAATTCCACCCAACTCGACAAATTAATCATAACCAATAGTACCATCAATCAAATCGACCATAATATTTTGTGTTCTTTACAAATAGAAACATTGAAAATTATGAATAATCGCCAATTTCCGGACATCAATCAACAATTATTCACGAAAAACTGCACGAATTTGAAATTTTTAATAATACGCGCCAATCCAAACACAAAAATCCACAAAGATGCATTTAGAAATTTGAAAAATTTGAAATTTCTAGAAATCGTCGAACAAGATTTCGAATATTTGCATCGCGACCAAATGGAGAATTTAGAAAATCTGGAATTTCTAACAATCAGTCAAACAAATCTACGAACAATCGAGAAATTTTCATTTAATGATTTAAATAAATTGAACGAATTATATTTAACCAGGAATCAATTG
Organism: Iselma pallidipennis; assembly: GCA_037464855.1. NCBI lineage: Eukaryota > Metazoa > Arthropoda > Insecta > Coleoptera > Meloidae > Iselma > Iselma pallidipennis. Next base: position 10,892 of record JAZBHA010001380.1, on the reverse strand, counting down.
AATGATGTTAATGATTTATTTGGAAATTTGAAAACATTAAAACTATTAAGTTTATCGAATAATAATTTAATGAATTTCCCATGGGATGATTTGAAAAATCTGGAAAATCTGGAATATTTCGATTTATCATTTAATCCAATCAAGTATATTAATATCGATATGATTGGGCAATATTTGAAGAAATTACGAACATTCTTTTATGTGACAACCGGGCATGATCGTGCCCAGATTATTAGTTTTCTTAAAGAGTTTGACCAAAAATTAGGTGACCACGTACTGTTGATATGTTAAAAGTAACTATCGTTGTTTGAAATACAGTAGAACCGGTCTAGTGTGACTACAATTCAAATGTCAATCAACAGTATTGCACAATATACTCAAAACCTGCCATGATACCTGTTCTACAGTATTAATTCTCATCAAGTCATTAAACAAACACATATCCATCACTCGTTTCAATAGACCGGTTCTACTGTATTTATTTGATTTGATTTTATTTTTGTAATCGAATTTTTATAAATATTTATTATATTGAATAGATTGTAAGGATCAGTTTCATCAATGACAAATAAATTTATTTACAATTTTTCAAAACTTGTTTTTTTCTGATGATTTGTGGAAAAAATAATACGAAATTAATGATAATTATCAGGAACGGAAACAATTTGTCATATATATATATTTTTTTTATATTAATGATAATGATAATATATTATAGTAAATATTGTGATAAACTTATCAGGATACGAAGAGCAATGACTATTTAATCAATGAATATTTGGAAATAGACTCATTAATTAAAATTACTACGATAAAGTCATTCTTGAAACAAAAAGATAACGACGTTCTGTAATTTGGCGGGAAATACAAACGAGCCAATAGTTTTTGATATTTCATGAATCGCGAACCAATCAGTATCTTTCCCGCCCAGTCCTTATTCCGCTTCTGTGATGCTTGAATGAGTGGGAAATTGGAATGGACCAATTACATGTCGGATAATCTACGATACGAGCCGATTGGTTGTCTTGCTCTCCTTATCATGTGACTTGATAATTATAAATCATTAACTTATTAGTAAATAACTTTATGTGAAATCTAGAATTTTGCAATAATTAAAGTGAAAAGTAATAAATAATAAATTCGATGAAAGACGTAAACTTCTACTAAAACAACTTTATCTTAAGAATAACAAGTTGCTCAAGAAACAATATCATTGATGAGCTATATTTGTTACTTGATTAAGTCTACATTCATGAAAAAAATGTTATTAAATACTTGTAGATACTAACTTTGGACACAATCGGATAATCGGATCAAAAGAGGCCGTAGTGGGTGGAAGGCATCCGAGCCCCGTGTTGTACCCAGCACCCAGAAAAAGGAGAAAGAGAAAAAAAGTTTGGTTTATTTTTTATTTTATACTCTTTATTATTGTTATTATAATCCTTCTTTGGTGTTGAGGAATTTTTTGGCTCTCCAAAAGATTTCTTGCATCCGGGACCCTTTATAGAGATGGCCGGACTTGGATCGAGCGCTTCTACTTCTAACATCTAGAGGGTACTACACACACTGACAATATGACAATACTCGAAACGAGTGGTACTGGTAGTACCCTCTAGATGTTAGAAGTAGAAGCGACCTTTCAATTCAGCTGGTTCAAGTCTGTAATATCTGCTAGAAAAAATTGCGTCATTTTCTACCATTTGCGTGGGGGATGCACATTGTACAGACAAACACTACTAAACTGATTTTAAAAAAATCAAGTCGACAAAAAAAGTGGCTATTTGTCTGGGAATTGAACTCTCGATCCGATAATTATGGCGGGATAGAGTGATCTCTCCAAGTTTTAAACCATTGGAATAGACTGGGCCCTTAGAAATATGAACACCCTATCAAATGATGTGGTTCAAAACGTAGAGAGATCACTTTTGATCTGGTGCAGAAAATATCGCAATTTCCCCTGAAAGTGGCGGGGTTGCACCAGCTCCATTGTTTTAATATACAACCATAAATTCCTTACAGACGGTCAGGGCTGTACTTAAAATGATTTGAGTCCCACCAAGCTATTTCCCCAAAATATTTTAAAACTGAAAAAAAAATCACTTTTTGTTGAATGTTTAGGGAAACAGTGGCAGGGAGAACAATTATGCCATAAAAATGGTATAGAATTTTATTCAATCATCCGGTTTCATATTATAATCGTTAGAAAATTTATGGACATTGATTAGGATGTTCTATCCATAAAACTACATCTATTTCGTTTCCCAATTTTTCTTCACTTTCCTTCTTTAAAATCTTCATTTTGTCACAATTAGTGTTTTCTTGGACATTAGCAAACATTTTCAATTTTTTCAAAGATTTCGCCATTATATCAAAATTAATTGTATTTATATTTATTGGATTATATGACAAATCGAAATATTTTAAATTTGTTAAATATTGTAGATCATTCCATGGAAAGTCAGTTAATTGATTCCTTGGCAACAATAAAGTTTCCAATTTAGTTGAATTTCTAAATAAATCATTAACCTTACTGAATGAATTGTTGGATATAAACAATTGTCTTAAATTAATTAATCCATCAAAACTACCAGTTTCGATTGATTTTATTCCTGTTTTATTTATGGTTAAATTTTCCAAAATTTTCAAATTTTTCAAAAAATCCCTTTGTAAAACATTCAGATTCTGCTCTTCGATTATTAAAGTCCTTAAGTTTTCTAACTTTTGAAGAGCATCTTGTTTGATTTGTGTATTTTGATTACCGATAATCTGTAAATATTCTAGATTTTTACAATTCTTCAATAATTCGTATGTAATTTCTGGAAATTCTGGATTACGAGTAATTACTATAAATTTTAGATTTTCAGTACAGAAATACTTTTCATCAATTTTCCGAATTTGACTATTGGAAATTGATATACCTTCAATCGTTTGATAATTTGCAAAAAATTGCTGATTCAATTCATCTGTATATTGTGTAATCATCAATATATTGTGCCGATATATAATTTTGGGCGAATTGTCAGTATTTTCTAATGATAGTACTAATGTTGTTGAAGACATGAAAAGTACCAAACACTTCTAGAAATAATAGATTTTATTAAATTCTATTAAATAATCAATTTAACTCACCAGTAATAGTTCAGTAATTGCCATATTATTTTTTCCAGTAACTTCCAATTCTTAAGATAAAGTTATTTTAATAAAAATTCGCATACTTGGACCTCTTCATATCATTATCAACTCATCCCCACCATTAATTAAAGTAATTTTATTACTTTTCTTATCTGTTTTTCTTTATGTTTCATTAGAATTCATTATTTACTACAAGTTCCTTCGATTACAGGCTTTTTTTTAATTACAATTTCGTCAGTGTCACATAACTAGACGAGAAAAATAATTATTGGCTCGTTATGGCTTCCCGCCCAGTCCTGTATCACGAGAGTGGGTCGATGGAACCCCCATTATTTTGATAGAATGTGACGTCACTTTCCGCCAGATGACCAAGGCAGGAAGTTGATTTTGAAGCGTATAACCTCATTATTTCTCTAAAGTAGCTACCCCACCAGTTTGGTGAAATGTAACGTCACGATTATGGCGGGAACTTAGAGAGCCGACTTTCTCGCCCTAATCATCTGGTGGCGAAAATGACGCAATTTTCCACCAAAGTGGCTGGGTTTCACGAACCCCATTGTTTTAACATACAACCACAAATTCCGTACAGACGCTCAGGGCCGTACTTAAAACGATTTGAGGGCCGCCAAATTACTTCCCCAAAATATTGGAAAATTGACTATAAAAAAAATCACTTTTTCGGTGTCACATTATTTAACTCTTGATGAACGTTCAAGAAAATAGTGGAAGGGAAAGCAATTATGACATAAAAATGATAGAGAATTTTTTTTAATCATGAGGTTTCATATTATAATCATTAGGAAGATTTATGGACATTCATTAGGTTCCCGTTTCCATAAAACTACATCTATTTGGTTACCCAATTTTTCTACAATTTCTTTCTTTAAAATCTTCATTTTGTCACAATCAGTGTTTTCATGAACATTGGCAAACAATTTCAATTTTTTAAAATATTTCGCCATTATATCAACATTAATTGTATTTATTGGATTATTTGATAAATCGAAATATTCTAAATTTGTTAACTATTGTAGATCATTCCATGGAAAGTCACTTAATTGATTTATTGATAAATTTAAAGTTTTCCAATTTAGTTAAATTTCTAAATAAATCATTAACATTACTCAATGAGTTGTTGAATAGAATCAATTCTTTTAAGTTAATTAATTCATCAAAACTACCGGTTTCAATTGAACTTAGTCCTGTACTACTTATGGTTAGATTTTCTAATTGTTTCCAATTTTTCAAAAGATCCTTCTGCAAAACATTCATATTGTGCTCTTCGATTAATAAAGTGTCTAAATTTTCTAAATTTTGAAGAGCATCTGGTTTGATTGTGGTATTTTGACCGACAATGTGTAAATATTGTAGATTTTTACAATTTTTCAATAATTCTTGCGTAATGGTTGGGAATTCTGGATTTCGAATAATCATTAGAAATTTTAGATTTTCAGTACAGAAATAGTTTTCATCAATTTTTAGAATATGGCTGTTGAAAATTCCTAAATTTTCAATCGTTTGAGAAGATGAAAAAAATTGCTGATTCAATTCATCTGAAGATTGTGTAACACTCAATAAATTGTGCCAATAAATAAATTTTGGTGGATTCTCAGTATTCTCTAATGATAGTACTAATGTTGTTGAAGACACGAAAAGTACCAAAAATTTCTAGGAATAATAAATTTTATTAAATTCTATTAAATAATCAATTTTACTCACCAATGATAGTTCAGTAATTGCCATATTATTGTTTCCAGTAACTTCGTATTCTTAAGATAAAATTATTTTAATAAAAATTTACATACTTGGACCTTTTTATATAATTATCAACTTATTCCCACTATTAATCAAAGTAATTTTATTACTTTTGTTATCTGTTTTGCTTTATGTTCCATTAGAATTCATTACATTCCTTTAATTACAGTTTTTTTCTTTGACTTCATTTAGTTAATTAGTAATGTATAATCATAATTTCGTCAATATCACATAACCAGGCGAGAAAAATAATTATTGATTCGTTCCAGTTTCCCGCCCAATCCTGTATCGCTGAGATGAATCTGCTAATGGAACCCCCATTATTTTGGTAGAATGTGACGTAACTTTTCGCCAAGCATCCATGGCGGGAAGGTGATTTTGAAGCCAATAACTTCATTATTTCTCTAAAGTAGCTACCTGTTATTCGAGACACAGATTTATCGAACGATGAATCGAATAACTCAGATTGTCAGGATTGTTGAATCCCAAATTGAATCGTTTGTGTGCAAGTCATTCGATAAATTGGATCGAGAAATTTTATGGCCGAGCAATACAAAACTATCGAAAAATAATGCAATCGAAAAGGTTAACTCCTCATCATTGAACGCTTGCTGTAATACAACGGTGCTTACATTTTTGTTCAAAAAAACTGGTCAATTCAACCCTCACCCGCTTGAAAGATTGTGACGTCACCTGGCGTTAAAATGTTATGGGACTGGTACTTCTAATGTCTAGCTGGGGGGTGCCACAGCCATTTCCAGCTCAAAGAATGACGTCACGTTCTTCCAAAATTGACTAAAAAATATCACTTTTTGTGTGTCACGTGATTTAACTCTTATGATGAACGTTTAGGAAAACAGTGGGAGGGTTAGCAATTATGCCATAAAAATGGTATAGAACTTTATTCAATCATCCGGTTTCACATTATAATCACTAGGAAAATTTATGGGCATTGATTAGGATGTTCAATCCATAAAACTACATTTATTTCATTACCTAATTTTTCTTCAATTTCCTTCTTTAAAATCTTCATTTTATTACAATTAGTGTTTTCTTGGACATTAGCAAACAATTTCAGTTTTTTTAAATATTTCGCCATTATATCAACATTAATTGTATTTATTAGATTATTTGACAAAGAGAATAATTCTAAATTTGTTAAATATTGTAGATCATTCCATGGAAAGTCAGTTAATTGATTCCTTGATAAATATAAAGTTTTCAATTTACTTAAATTTCTAAATAAATCATTAACGTTACTCAACGAGTTGTTAGATAGAATTAATTCTTTCAAATTAATTAATTCATCAAAACTACCAGTTTCAATTGAACTTAGTCCTGCACTACTTATGGTTAAACTTTCCAAATTTTTCAAATTTTTCAAAAGATCCCTCTGTAAAACATTCAGCTTGTGGTCTTCGATTATTAAAGTTTTTAAATTTCCTAATTTTTGAAAAGCATCTGGTCTGATCTGTGTATTTTGACCGAAAATGTGTAAATATTGTAGATTTTTACAATTTTTCAATAATTCTTGTGTAATCTCTGGAAATTCTGGATTTCGAATAATTATTAGAAATTTTAGATTTTCTGTACAGAAATAGTTTTCATCAATTTTCGTAATATTACTTTCGAAAATTGCTAAATTTTCAATCGTTTGATAAGATGCAAAAAATTCTTGATTCAATTCATCTGTATATTTTACAACACTCAATATTGTGCCCCAATATAGAAGTTTTGGCGGCTTGTAAGTATTTTCTAATGATAGAACTAATGTTGCTGAAGACACGAAAAGTACCAAACACTTCTAGAAATAATTATTGTAATTTTAATAAGTTAATCAAATATAATTTAACTTACCAGTAATAATTCAGTAATTGCCATATTGTTATTTTTAAGCAACTAAGTAGGTATTCTTAAGATAAAAGCTATTTTAATACTTGGATATTTTCATCTAATTATCAACTCGTCCCCACTATTAATTGAAGTAGTTTTATTACTCTTATCTGTTTTATGTTTCATTAGAATTCATTATTTATTGATTACAAACGAGAAGGATAATTATTGGTTCGTTCTAATTTCCCAGCCAATCCTGTACCGCAGAGATGAATGGGTCACTTTTTGTGGCAGGAGAGGAATCCTTCATAGGCACCCAACCTACTAACTTATACCCCGCCTGACTCAACAAACCAGGATCCTACTCCCTGGAATAGCAATCAAGCACTACATCAAGGAGTGGGCGACTCATCTCAGATTCCTGCGACCGCATACGACAAAGAATATCCTGTCAAACCGGCAGCAACAAACCCGAAGAAAGTGCAACCAGACCAACAACAATGAGCCTATAAGCCTAAAAAAACAATAAACTGTCCCCAGGCCCAGCCAACTCTAAGGAGCAGGGGTCCATCTTGACTTTTCCACAAGGAATTATTGCCTCTTCCCGTACCTCAATTTTTATAGGCTTAGGGGGTGACGGATGACAGTTCTATAACCATCCCACTCATCCTTTGTATAAAATAACAACTAAAAGCTTCTTAAAACCTCTGTGTGACATCACTCCTATTAATTTGGGTAGAATGTGACGTTACTTTCAATTACTGCACTGTTGATAATATAAATTTTGGGACTAGTAAACTGATTAGAAAAGACTCAAGTGGCCAACAAAGTTGTGATTTGTCTGCGAATTGAACTCTCCACAAGATAATTATGGCTGGAAAGTGATCTCTCCAAGTTTTACTCCATTTGAATCGATTGGGCGCTGAGAAATATGAGCACCGCATAAGTTGATTTAGTTCAAAACTTAGAGGGACCACTTTCCCGCCATAATCATCTTGCGCAGAAAATGACGCAACTTCACATCAAAGTGGCTGGGTTACACAAACCTCATTGTTTCAAAGTACAACCACGAATCGGTACAGACTGTCAGGGCCGTACTTAAAATGATATGAGTCCCACCAAGCTATTTCCTCAAAATATTGGAAAACTGACTAAAAAATATCACTTTTTGTAAGTCGCGTTATTTAACTCTTGATGAACGTTAAGGAAAACAGCGGGAGGTAAAGCAATTATGACATAAAACTGGTATAGAATTTTATTTAATCATCCGGTTTCATATTATACAGTTGCATTCAAACGCAACTCTACATCTTTACCTTCATCCTTATCTTCTTCTCACTCTTTATGGATATCCATAAGGAAATTTCAAGCTTACTCACTCTTTAAGGATTCGCTTGCTCCGCCAAACAACTCCTTACAGATAAAGATACAGATAAGGAGTTGCGTTTGAGTTTGAATCCAACTGATAGTCATTAGGAAAATTTATGGACATTCATTAGGTTCCCGTTTCCACAAAACTACATCTATTTGGTTACCCAATTTTTTTTCAATTTCCTTCTTTAAAATTTTCATTTTGTCACAGTCAGTGTTTTCATGAACATTAGCAAACAATTTTAATTTTTTCAAATATTTCGCCATTATATCAAGATTGATTGTATCAACTGGATTACCTGACAAATCAAAGAATTCTAAATTTGTTAAATATTGTAGATCGTTCCATGGAAAGTCACTTAATTGATTCAATGATAAATTTAAAGTTCCCAATTTAGTTAAATTTTTAAATAAATCATTAACATTACTCAATGAATTGTTGTATAGAATCAATTCTTTTAAATTAATTAATTCATCAAAACTACCGGTTTCAATTGAACTCAGTCGTGTACCGCTTATGGTCAATTTTTCTAATTTGTTTAAATTTTTCAAAAGATCCTTCTGCAAAACATTCATATTGTGCTCTTCAATTTTCAAAGTATCTAAATTTTCTAAATTTTGAAGAGCATCTGGTTTGATTGTCGTATTTTCACCGACAATATGTAAATATTGTAGATTTTTACAATTTTTCAATAAATCTTGTGTAATTTCTGGGAATTCTGGATTTCGAATAATCTGTAGTAATTTTAGATTTTCAGTACAGAAATAGTTTTTATCAATTTTTTTTATATGGCTGTTGAACATTCTTAAATTTCTAATCGATTGATAATTTGCAAAAAATTGCTGATTCAATTCATCTGTACTATATTGTGTAACACTCAGTACATTGTACAAATATTCAAATTTTGGCGGATTGTCAGTATTTTCTAATGATAGTACTAATGTTGTTAAAGACACGAAAAGTGCCAAAAATTTCTAGAAATAATTAATGTTATTAAATTTTATTAAATAATCAATTCAACTCACCAGTGACAGTTCATTAATTGCCATATTATTGTTCCCAATAACTGCGTATTCTTAGGATAAAGTTATTTTAATAAAAATTTACATACTTGGACCTCTTTATATAATTATCAACTTATTCCCACTAATCATTAAAGTAATATTATTACTTTTCTTATCTGTTTTGCTTTATGTTCCATTAAAATACATTAAGTTCCTTTGATTACAATTTTCCCCTTGACTTCATTAGGTAAATTAGTACATAACCAGACGAGAAAAATAATTATTGGTTCGTTCCAGTTTCCCGCCCAGTCCTGTATCGCTGAGATCTTTGGCTGAGGTGAATCGGTCGATGCAACCCCCATTATTTTGGTAGAATGTGACGTCACGATTATGGCGGGAACTTAGAGAGACCACTTTCCCGCCATAATCATCTGATGCAGAAAATGACGCAATTTTCCATCAAAGTGGCTGGGTTACACGAACCCCATTGTTTTAACATACCACCGCAAATTCCTTACAGACAGTCAGGGCCGTACTTAGAATGATTTGAGGTCCACCAAGCTATTTCCCTAAAATATTGGAAAATTGACTAAAAAATACCACTTTCTGTGTGTCACGTTATTTAACTCTTGATGAATGCTTAGGGAAACAATGGGAGGGAAAGCCATAAAAATGGTATAGAATTTTATTCAATCATCTGGTTTTATATTGTATGTATGTAATCATTAGGAAAATTTATGGACATTCATTAGGTTCGTCTTTCCACAAAACGACACCTATTTGGTTACCTAATTTTTCTTCAATTTCCTTCTTTAAAATCTCCATTTTGTCACAATTAGGGTTTTCTTGGAAATTGACAAACAATTTCAGTTTTTTTAAATATTTCGCCATTATATCAACATTGATTGTATCAATTGGATTATTTGACAAAATGAAATTTTTTAAATTTGTTAAATATTCTAGATCA
>JAZBHA010001379.1:0-22441 GCA_037464855.1 Iselma pallidipennis | reverse complement strand
CCTACACTACTGAGAGTACATAAGAAAAATTTCAGCCTTTATACTTTAACGTAGGTCTGGCAGGCGCTGGATCTTGGACTATTTAGAATTCAGAATTTAAACGTTTCAAAATTACAAAAAACTGCAGAGTATAAGTTTATTTTAGGATTTCAAGATTAAGATTTATGTATATTTCTATTGTTGTAAGGAGATTTGATCAAATACATAGATAAGCGAAAATTCTCTTATTGTTATCAATCACATTTAACAACAATGATTCATTTTCATTATTTATAATTAAAAAAGATGAGTAATTATCTACAAGATTTCTACAATAAATAGTAACCTTCTCTAAACAGTCTGATAGTGTCCGTTTGTCTTACAATTAGTATTCTGAAGCAATGACAACTAAAATTAAAGATCGTTACTGTTCGTCTCAAATCTTATTTTATGGATTTGGCACATTGGTTAACATGGCTGCTAGTTATTTTATAACAGCTAATGATGTAGGTATTCTGATTTATTTACTAATAGGTATTTATAAGTCTTATTCATTTAAATAAATAAAATTTTTAAAGTACTGGATGTACAAATTTAAAAATACAACAATTAGTGATAATGATGATTATAATAATGGTGATAATAATAATGGGTCAGATCGTACAGAACTGCAAGCACAATTCACATCAATCTATCATGCAATTCAAGTAACATTTAATCTTATAGCAGTAGTTGTTACTGTTTGTTTCCTTATACGAACATCAATAACAAAACGTCTTTTAATTACGATTAATCTAATCTTAATACTTTTTGTAATTAATACAATTTTAGTAGAAATTAATACTGATTCGTGTAAGTACCTAATGCGTTGTGTTCATATTGACTCAACGAGCAACACACCACTGAGACCATCATTCTGGGTGCGCAAAGTGATGGACTCGCCAGTGTGCTGATCGATGTACTGAGATGAACACAGCCTTAGTGTCTCTATTCATGTAAAGTTATCTGCGAGATCAGGATCTGCGGGAGATCCAATCTTCCGATCACGTTTCGCTACACACGTACAGATGATCTCCCGATCATCTGCTGCCCGATGAGTGAAGGTCATGAAATCTTTGCGTGTGTGGCAACAAGAGATGCGAGATGCATCTACCATCATCTACCGATCTGATCTTTCACGCAGTTTGAAAATCTCGTGTGTGGTGAATCATAGATCCAACCGCAGAGCTAGATCTGTGAAAGATAGAAATTGACGATCTGGACGGCAGACCATGGTCGCTGCGTGTGTGTCAAACAAAAGATCTGATCTCCCGATGGATCCGCAGATCTTGATGTCGCAGATATCTTTACGTGAATAGACACAGTAATACCTACTCAATGTCTAGCTTAAACTTTAAGATAGATAAATAAATCTTCTGTGTTTTTGATTTTAGGGCAATTATTCTTTTTTATTTGGTCACTGATGAATGGTGGAATTATAGCAGCAACAACTGGTATATTTATGGTGACAGTTTTTCAATTAGCACCAAAATTTTCACCCAAATATTTAGGTGCAGTTATTTCTGGTATAGCAATTTGTGGTATATTCTCAGCTTTAGCACAAATTTTCTCATTAAGTTTTGATGTTAGTTCAAAAACTAGTGGTTTAATATATTTTCTAATTGGTGTAATTTTTATTGGAACAACATCACTTTATTTTCTATTACTTTTGAAAACATCAAATTTTTTTAATTATTATTTAAATAAAACTAATGAAGAACAAGAAACATCAAACACTCAAACGAGAAAACGAATTGATCGAAAATCGTTAATTAAGGTTATTTTAAAAATAAAATATTTAATGATTGGATTAATTATATCATTGGGATCAACAGCTCTATTTTTACCTGGTATAACATCTCTTGTACAATCAATTGATCATGGTAATGGAAATAGTTGGAACGATACATATTTTGTACCCGTTATATCATTTTTATGTTCTAATATTTGTGATCTAGCTGGACGGGAAGCAGCAACACGTATAAAAAGAGTATGTAATTAATAATTAAGTAGATATCTAATAGCAACTTCAGAGATCGCTAGCTGGGCCGATTTGGCTATCATCGTTATGGTACCTGACTTACTATTTCCAGAGCTCCCTGAAGTTGCTATACTTGCTATTGTATTTAAATTTTGCGTAAAACTAACTTCATGTCTTTGCAGCCAAAAGGTGGAATTACAATTCTTATAATTGCATTAATACGTGCAGTATTTTTACCACTGTTATTGTTTTGTAACGCACAACCACGACATCATCTATCAGTTCTATTTGGTGATGCTGTGTATATTGTTTTAATAGTTTTAGTTGCGTTCAGTAATGGTTATTTAATCAATTTAGGTGCCATCCAAGTACCAATGTAAGTTAATTGTGCTATCTTGTAACAAATAAATACTGTTGTTTGTTTTATAGGGTAACTGAAGGAGGCGAAAAAGAAACAGCTATGTTAATTTTAATGATTGTTATGATGGTCAGTATTGCTCCATTTTCCATAATTTCACCATTAATAGTCAAGCTTTTATAAATTATTACAATACACGTCTCTAATTTTATATTTTCTCCTAATTAATTAATATATTGATAAATATTCCCTAAATGGTAATTGAATCATATGTGATACTTCAATGAAGTAGTCCTTTCATATATGATAAATAAAAGGCAAATAGGACAGATCCCAAAGAAAACTAAAGCGCATTTAACTAGTATCTAACAATCAATATCGACACTACAATAATTATATTACCAGTTGCCTAATTTTGAGTAACACGCGATATTCAGCAGACGACGGGACGAGGTAAGGAGTGGTCAATGAAATTGTATGTAAGAAGCAATATCGTTCGTTGCCTATCGCCTCAGTGTGCGTTGCCGCTAAGAAAGGGATACAGATGTTGAAGAAATAGTGAATACGGACAAGTCCAGCTGGAGTTGTAATCAGAGTCGAATCAAGAGGCGGATGTACAAAGCAACTGTTCACTTGGTCCAGAAAAATGCACAAAGTCTCTCTGTATTTAAAAATTGAACACGTTTAGCCTTCAAGGGGCACTAGGCGCGCACTTGAGTTGATTGAATATTTTTTAATTGTGTCCTTTTTTCAAAAAGGTATGGAACAATATGCAATTTATTGCCATGTAGCGGACCCCATAAGACAAAGCTGATAGCAGAAAATGTTTTTCACATAAAAATAGGTAGATTAAAAAACAAAAAAGTAAGAGACGGGGACAATATGTAAAATACGAATTTTTATTATCATGTTGGGGCCCCCTGTCTTACAGCGCCCGAGGTGGCCGCCTCCACCGCTTGTGTGTAAATCCGTCACTGAACCGATCCTAGTAGTAGTGTTACTCACAGAAAAAATTGGATTCAGATAAATTGCAAGAGTAATTATATATTTTTTTCACTTTCGTTAGTAAAGCGACTACTTCACTCCCTCATTTCGATGACTAAAGTGTCACTTTTAATCCCTAGGGATTAAAAATGACACTTATATGTCATTTTAACTCCCTTGTTGATTCTGTAACTATGGTAATAGCTGGCAATAGACGTTTGTCAAATTAAATTGTGATATTGGTGGTTTCCAAATTTTTCCCACTCTTCATGGTAATATGGTGTCTGAATTTTTCCGAAAGCGCAAAAAATAGCGTATATACCACGGGGCAAAAGTGCCTTAGCCCCTCGAGTGGTTGTTGCCCTCGGGCGAAGCCCTCGGGCAACAAACTCACTCTCGGGATTAAATGATACACTTTTGCCCCTTGATATATAATATACTATTTATTTCACGCCATTAAATTGTAAGATTACAATAAAATAAGTAGTGGTTGTGTTAATAATATGCAAAATTACTGGTTTATTGATAGTGAAAAATCCAGCTGCTTCAATTGGTTGTAAATCTTTCTTTAAAATCCTATACAAATTTTCGAAGATGTCTTGTCTATACTTACGTTTTGACACCTTCTACTTCGTTTGGTGAGCGCCTTTTAACCCTACGGGTTGAAATAGATGTGCTTTGGGGGTGTTTACCGCATAAGGGCTGGTTTTTCGGGGGTGACTTTTTTATTCTTGATATCCTCGTGGGTCACATAGTGTGTTCACAAAATTTCAGCTTGGTACAACTACGGGAAATGGGCTAGACCCACGAGCCCTACTCTTACCGATCTCTCGGGACGTTTGACCTTATACCGTGTCTGGGGGACGACATATCCCTTCGGATATGTCTGGCTTCATAATTACTAACTTAACATGGTCATTTGAAGACAATATATGTACAAATCTCAGCTTTTATACTTTAACGTAGTAGAGCTTCTTCAGTCCGGCGCTTCTTTACTGATACCTGGCGAAGGCACCATTAGTCAAGATTTGTAACCCCCAAACATTGTACCCTAGACTAATGAGAATATATAAATAAATTTAGCGCTGGCTCTTGGTCTATTAGCTTTGCCTTCATGTAACTGAGCGGCCACGGGTTATTGAAACCACTATACCTCATAATTAGACACAAAATTGGACATAAAAATCAACTATTTGAAAGGGGGCGTCAGATAACCGAGCTCTACTGTATTCGTATTTAACCATTTTTTTTTTTGTTTCTAACCACAAAGAGCTACTAAATTTATTTATTAATTTTATAAACTTATCAATATCATTACAAAGCCCAAACTCTGACATAATCTATTTGAAAAGCCGCCTCATCACTAGACTCTAATTGCCACGTTGGTAACCATTGTTCATGTGCTTGCCAAAAATCCGCCATAGCTCTTGGTGATGTATTCAACCATGGTTTCGGATCACCATTTAGATTTTGTGCATCATCCGGGAAAAATGTAACACCACCACATGCTAAATTAATAATTAGATAAAATTCTTGATCAAACGGTGCCATTTTTGTATTTCGTTTCCATGGATTATCTAGACCACTTGGGTCTAAATTACCTAATGTCCAGAAACCACCATCATCAGGTGGTTGGACGATTCCAACAACTTGATCATCAATCAAGAATTTTAAATAATCTGTTGTCCATTCCAACTGATATAGATGAAAACCATCATTAAAACCAGTATTATTATTCACTAATTCATAATGTGTTAATGCATATTTATTGAGATCATAACGTGGTCCCCAATGGAGTGTTTGACCTACCATATGTGTCCCAATGTTAACACCATCTGTATTGTAAAGATCACGATTACCACGACTTTCCATAATATCAATTTCACCAGATATGGGCCAGGTAGAATATTGATTGTATCTCGGCAATAACCAAATTGCTAAAATATCAACAAAATTATTATAACAAAAAATGGAAAAATCGAATAAGTTTACCAGGCCATAACCAATCACCAGCTGGTATTTTAGCACTAACTTCAACTCGACCATATTTAAATGAAAATGAATTTAAACTTCTAATACGAGCACTTTTAATAGGATTTAAAATATTGTCTTGGGTACCTGTTCTAGAACATCCGTACCATTGCGGGTTTGTACATCTGAAATTTTTTCAAGTGGAAATTTATAAAAACTTTGCTTGGAAAAAGTCAATTACTCATCAGCCGGTGATCCTCCATTAATATCTAAAGTTCCCGAATACAGAAAATCTTCATCATGTTCGTCGGTTAATAAAGTTGGCTTTATATAAAAAATGCCATCATCAACGTAACTGTTATATCGACTATTTGTATACCATTGAAACTCCCAATTCTTGCAAATGATTAACAAATTACTACTTTTTGTACACAGATTTAATTTAAAGAAAAAGACTCACTCCACCACCACCAAGTGTTTGTTCATGTTGCCATATTTTCAAATCTAATTCATCGAAATTGTCTTCAAAGATTAAATCACCGGAACATATTTCTCCAGTTGGTGCATGAGTACCACTAACAGTTGTTAGACTAGGATTAGAACAGGCACATATGGAACTCTGGATAACTCCCAGAAATAATATAAAACCAGAAAATGTCAACATTTTTCAGTGTTGATTGAATAAAATACGTTTTATGAATGATTATCTTATCAGAATAATAGGTACTGCCACTTTAGTGTAATCAAATAATTACCTATAAACATTCCATTGTTGGTGATAATATTTTTTCGGCAGTAAAAACAAACACGTAGTTGTAATAGAATTTTTGGATAGCTTCATTATAATATAGAGTGGTTTTTTCCAGGTACAATATCGTGCAGAGTCAACGATAACCCCTCCAAGCTCATAAAAACCAAATCGGAGCATATTTTGAATACAATTATATACTTTCGTTAAACAAACGGAGAAATTCATGTTTATGGCTATAGTAGTTGCATGAAAAATGTCTGAATGGAGGTTTGATATTCGCGAAAATACAAATTTTTCAAGTTCCGAGAAACCCCACTCTGGTCACAAGTCCATTGCGCACTCCCGCTATTTTTGTTAGTTATATAGACGGTATGCGTTAGGAAACAGTGTAACCTTGTCGAGTACGAGACGAAAAGAAATGGGTATTTTAGCAATCTGTAATGCTTGTGGTGAAGCGAGATAACAAGTATGACGATTCCTCTACTTCAAATATTGTAAATGTTAATGGGATAATGTATCATAGTATATAACAGCTTCGGTATCTTGCAAACGATAGCAGACGAAAATGATCGTATCAGAGATAGCTGATAGCTGCCATTTATTTTGTTTTCCTGCTGGACAACATCAACATCACATGGTAAATGCGCGAAATGCATAGTGGAGGAAAGGCGTTTTACTCATCAGTGATAACATGAGATATACAGTAATTATCTGCTAGGTAAAACAATCTAGAAACAATCTTGGATTGACCCAGTGGTCTACTAGAAAAATTTCCAGTAAGCCGAATGAGTACCAGCTGGATCCTGCTTAAGAACTTCTTCTGGAAAGAAAAATATAGTTACGTTTAATTGAAAAAATTGAGAAATTTTCAATCATCGGTCTCAAATTCGGCAGAGCCGGACTTGTGCATAAGCTACACAAGCTAGAGCTTAGGCCCCCATCTGATGAAGTATTTACCTGAAGCGTAGAACGCAGCACTATACAGTGCTTCGTACTTATAGTTTGTATCTTTCTTAATGTGACAACGGACTTCGAAACGTTATTCAATAAAGAAATTTGAAAAATTTTCTAAAATGCAGAATCAACGTCATTGGACTGGAATTGTTCCACTTAAGTTAGCTTAACCAGTGTATATCAACCATCAATTTCTGAGTGATACCCAATATAGGTATTCTGTGTTTTCGCAAGATGAGCTCTTCAAAGCAACATGTATCTTGCGTTACCGTAATCGTATTGTAGCGATGGTTCTTTTGCTAGTTCAAATCTGGTATTTGATCGTTGGAATACTGGATCCTGTGTCTCTTTTAAAAACTATACAAACGTCTTCTTTGTGGATTAATATTAGTCGTTGTGATCCAGTTATACGTAAAATCGTCAAAAATCAGTTGCAATTAGAAAAACAGAGGCGAAAAGAGACAGAACGAAACCCTAGTCTTTTGGTGAGGATTATACGACAAGATTCATGGCAACTTTTTGGAACCAATAAAACCAAAAACGTTGAATTCAACATTCGAAACTTGAAGACAATTCAACGGAAAAAATCCAAGAAATATTCGGCAAGCAGACAAATTCGCAGAAACTAAGGAATGACGGGTATATTCAACAAAAATAATAATCTCAGAAATAAACTATATATAGAAATATCAGATATTAGGTTTGAGCTTTAATTGTAAATAATACTTGATTCGTATGAATAAATTTTATAAGTATCTTAATACTTGTTTTTTTGTTTTGACCAAGCTTTTTCTATGCAAAGATCAATGAATTAGAGAGATCACATGCTGACACTTAAGCAAATAACAAAAACTTTTCAGTTGCAAGAGTTGGCTCGTATATTGACTACCTTACGAGGATTCTGCATCAACGAGCCGCATTTCGAATAAATGTACCTAAGCGTTTCTAAATATTTCACTATTTGCAATAAATTTCAAATAGTTTAGCGTAAAAATCAGGAGAATTAAAAACTTTCTATGACTGTTCCAAAAGGTAGGATTCGGTTCGGTGGATCAGAACAATTGACTTGCCCTGATCTAGTAATACCTCAATAGTGACACCCATCGCGAAATGGGTATGCCGAAAGAGTAAGGGGTTTTAATGGGTAAAAACTATACAGTCCCCAGCAAAGACTCCGACCTGCGACGAGGACAGGCATCACCTGTGCCGCCGATATACCCTACCTGTCAGGCAGATAGACTTTACCTGTGAGGCAGACAGGCCTCAACATGTCAAATGTAATAAACATAACTCTTTTCTGATAAGCGAAAAGACAACTGGAACGCTAACGTATTCACTCTAAATTACTTTGTAGTAATTATATCAAATGTTTATGGCAAAGAATTACCCAAAATATTGTATTCGCTGTTGTTTGAATTATTTATCGTGAACATCCTGTTTTCATAACATTTAAATGTATCATAGATAGTCTCGTAGACGTATTAGCAATACTGAAAACTCCGCACGTGGGCGTAGGGTGCTATGGAATTGGAATTATAGTAAACGAAGGCCCGAAGTATAAAAAACTTCTACAGCCAATTAGGATACTGTAACGCATTGTAACAAATGCTCACAAAAAACACCTACAATCGGCACAAATACAACGTATTAAACATAAAGAATCTCAGAGCCGTTTTCTTGGATCAGAAATTTTGATATTAGACATTTAAGAGGTTCTCAAACGTTAAGGCCTGAAAACATTGTGTCTTTCTTATCAGAAACGAGGACGGAAACGCCACTGATAAAATTAAACAAACCAAATACATACATACATTTTTGATATACCATCGGAGGTTTTAACTGTGCTATGAACATCTATGTCATTTGATATACCGAGTGACTGTGAAATGCCTCTAAATCTTGAAAGCACGTATAGGGCCTAACAAAAATGAAGCAGATTTTTATTATACAATAAGAGGTCGCTGTTTTCAAGAAAAAAGACATTGGAAATTTCGCCAACAGCTTGAGAGCTTCCAGAATCGAACAAACGTGCTAGATTTAAATTTATAATGAAGGTATTTGATTATCTATAAACAATGGGCTTATTTAGCATTTTTTTTTATTGCATTTTCTGAAAGACCATGGTCTAAATAGTCATTGTGCAAAATATTACGATTCTACGTTAGCGCCTTTGTGGTGAAAAAAATTTTCAAACTTCCAGTGGGTTGACTGGGTTGATTCGCATCGTCGTATAAATCATTATTCTTTTTCTACTTTTTGTTATTTTATTAGGTATTACAATTCTTATGTTAATTTGACTATTTACTAAGATTAGTTAAAATTTGTTTTATGTAATATCTCGTTTGCGATTAACATACACACTTTAGTGTGTATGTTATACCTACCTATTGCATTTGTAAATCATAGAAATCGTACGATAGTTTAAAAATAAGTAATATGGACGAAAAGAAATAGTTTAAATGCTGTATTACCTATTACCTATCGAAAATTGGGAAAACAATGGCTAGTAACTAGTAGCAATGCGAAGAGGAACGTTCTTGGGGGCAAAGACAATGAAATACGTGCTGCGAAGATCATTTAGATGTAAATACACATTGCTAACTGACGTATAAATTTTTGGTTGTATATTTATTAATTTTTTCCATAGCTTCTTTTGACTTCAAGAAGATATATACTCAATGCAGTTTTATTTAAAAAAATAAATAAATAACATCTCTGAAATCGAAGAAAGTAGCATTCGTTTCACTGACTATCCATCTACGTCTACAGGGTCTACGTGTACTGATTCATCTTTCAAATTTCATCATTATCTGGAATTTCAACGTTTTCGGGGACATTTCTTCCAGTAGAGACTTGAAATTTGGAAGAAAACATTGAAAAGAACCCATAACTTTATTTGGGTGTTCCAAGCCATACATTATTTGTAATAGACTTATTGTCATCAAAATGCCGGTTATCGAAAGTTGAAATATTAGTTACACTCAAAAAAAATCAGCTAAATTCACCATACAGTATTTTAGCAGGCGATTTTTGCATACCAACAGGCACAGTTTGTATCATAATACAAAAATCATGCCGAACAAAATATCGCATAAACCAACACCGAGTGTTAGAAAAATATGAAATATTAATCCAAAAAATCATTAGAAAGTATTTAATTGATGCCAAAAGACATAAAACTCTATCAAAAAGTAATAATAATTCACTAACTTATAATAGAACTACGTCTGTAATATGAATAACACCATTGTATATTACAGTATATCGCACTGCATTGGAACCTATGTCGTCACACGCTCTTCCCGCCGAGACCATAAGTTTGGTTTTCAAAATTAAATATCTCGGTAACGGCTTCTTTAATTGCAATAAATTTTTTATGTGATCATATTTACTTAATTTCCTATCGATTCATGTAGAAAACGTTACAAAATTAGAGTATGCCGAACAAGCCCATTGTGTCTAGGCGACAGTCAGATGAGTTTATTACATCGACATCCATTCAAGTACCACTGCACTGCAATTCGGATTGTTACTTGACTACTATTTATTAACTATCGTTATTAATTAATTACTTTAGTGTTCATTAGTTTTACTACAATACATAGTGTGAGTAATTAAAGGTCTACTATCCCATAAATACCGTCTCTTCAACATCAGTCTACTATGCTTGCCAACAGTTTGTGATCACTGTTTAGGATAGCCCCTCATTTTGGATAGTTGGACTCGATATTGGTATCGGCATTCTTATCAGCGATCACATTACGATCCACGATAACATTACGGTAGGTTAGTAATTGTCCAGTGACTATTAAACAACGGTTATTAAATTTTAGTCAAAAATTTGTTTTTCTCTTTGACCACTCAAAATACTCTGTTGTACCTGCTCTATTCCCCATAGAGATGATGAGGTTTAAATATTTAAAGGGATTTTAAAGTTACCCTTTATGTATTGTGATTGACAAGATAAATTTATAAACATTTATTTGTAGATAATAAAATAATTTACAAAAGTTTAACAATTAATGGAGAAATTATGGAAAATGGAGCGATACTAACCATCATAATAATCATTAATACTAGCATAGCTGTTTCTTTTTCGCCTCCTTCAGTTATCCTGTATGGTAAGCAAATTTTTTAATATTTATATATGTATCTCATTATTGTTTAAGATAGCACAATCAACTTACATTGGTACTTGGACAACGCCCAAATTAATTAAATAACCATTACTAAATGCAACAAAAACTTTTAAAACAATATACACAGCATCACCAAACAGAACTGGCAGATGATGTCGTGGTTGTGCGTTACAGAACAATAACAGTGGCAAAAGTACTGCACGTATTAATGCAATTATAAGAATTGCAACTTTACTTTTTGGCTAGAAAGAGATGGAGTTACGTTTTTTGAAAAACATAAATATTATTATAGATATCCATTTGATTGCATACCTTTTTTATACGTGTTGCTGCTTCCCGTCCAGCTAGATCACAAATATTAGAACATAAAAATGATATAACTGGTACAAAATATGTATCATTCCATCTATTTCCATTACCATGATCAATTGATTGTACAAGAGATGTTACGCCAGGTGAAAATAGTGCTGTTGATCCCATTGTTAAAATTAATCCAATCATTAAATATTTTATTTTTAAAATAACCTTAATTAACGATTTTCGATCAATTCGTTTTCTCGTTTGAGTGTTTGATGTTTCTTGTTCTTCATTAGTTTTATTTAAATAATAATTAAAAAAATTTGATGTTTTCAAAAGTAATAGAAAATAAAGTGATGTTGTTCCAATAAAAATTACACCAATTAGAAAATATATTAAACCACTAGTTTTTGAACTAACATCAAAACTTAATGAGAAAATTTGTGCTAAAGCTGAGAATATACCACAAATTGCTATACCAGATGTAATTGCACCTAAATATTCGGGTAGAAATTTTGATGCTAATTGGAAAACTGTCACCATAAATATACCAGTTGTTGCTGCTATAATTCCACCATTCATTAGTGACCAAATAAAAAAGAATAATTGCCCTAAAATCAAAAACACAGAAGATTTATTTATCTATCTTAAAGTTTAAGCTAGACATTGAGTACCTAAGTATTACTGTGTCTATTCACGTAGAGATATCTGCGAGATCAGAATCTGCGAATCCATAGAGATATCAGATCTTTTGCCCGGCACACATGCAGCGACCATGGTCTGCCGACCAGATCGTCAGTTTCTATCTTTCACAGATCTAGATCTGCAGTTGAATCTGTGATTCACCACACACACACGCAGATCGTGTCGAGAGATCAGCGACGAGATCATAACAAACTAGCTGAGATTTTCAAACTGCGTGAAAGATCAGATCGGTAGATGCATCTCGTATCTCTTCGTCGCCACACACGTAAAGATTTCATGATCTTCACTCATCGGGCAGCGTCTGTAGCGAAACGTGATCGGAAGATCGGATCTCCCGCAGATCCTGATCACGCAGATATCTTTACGTGAATAGAGGCACTTAGGCTGTGTTCATCTCAGTATATCGATCAGCACACTGGCGAGTCCATCACTTTGCGCACCCAGAATGATGGCCTCAGTGGTGTGTTGTTCGGTGCATCAATATGAACACAACGCATTAGGTACTTACACGAATCAGTATTAATTTCTACTAAAATTGTATTAATTACAAAAAGTATTAAGATTAGATTGATTGTAATTAAAAGACGTTTTGTTATTGATGTTCGTATAAGGAAACAAACAGTAACAACTACTGCTACAAGATTAAATGTTACTTGAATTGCATGATAGATTGATGTAAATTGTGCTTGGAGTTCTGTACGATCTGACCCATCATTATTATCACCATTATAATCATCATTATCACTAATTGTTGTATTTCTAAATTTGTACATCCAGTACTTTAAAAATTTTATTTAATTAAATGAATAAGACATAAATATTGGTAAATAAATCAAAATACCTACATCATTAGCTGTTATAAAATAACTAGCAGCCATGTTAACCAATGTGCCAAATCCATAAAATAGAATTTGAGACAAACAGTAACGATCTTTAATTTCAGTAGTCATTGCTTTAGAAAACTAACAATAAGACAAACGGACACTACCAGATTGTTTAAAGACGATTACTATTTATTACAAAAATCTTGTAGATAATTGTGTTTTTTTTTAATTAATTATTAATAGTCGAAATGAGTCACTTTGATTAAATGATTGATAATTGATAACAATAAGAAAATTTGAATATGAAACACAGTGTGTACAAGTGTGTTAAAATTTTTCTAATCTATGTATGTATCTAATCAAATCTCTTTACAATAAGAAATATACCTAGTTCTCAAAATTGTAAAATGAATCACTTTTCTAATCTGATTTTTTCTAATTTCTAAACGTCTAGGCTCAGTTATTAAATACATCCTTATGAAATGCTATCCTCAAGTAACATGTACTCCCCGCGAAATTACTTTTACCTCTTCAGAAGCCTGAGACAAAGCATCATGTGGGGCTCTTACGTTCCAAAGGCCTAAAATGCAGTATACTGCAACGTTCTTAAGCTGGTTAGTAACTTACATTAATCCATCACTCTGTCGTTTAACAAATGTGATGGCCCTTAAATGTCGTATATTGCATTTAGAAATTGTATAGTCATCGTTTTCTTAAATATCCAAGCAATCTCAATTCAAGGGAGCTCTCTTTCTATATTTGCGCCAATGTCCGTGACTGGCAAAGGTATCTATGTATGGGAAGATCTGATTCGAGGGATGTGGTCATGATGCATCGAATCAAGTCCTGGGATCAAATTCATACTTCTAAAGTGACCTCATCCAGTTCGTAGGTTATAGCCCCGTTTCAGACCGAACGAATCTGAATCAACAAGAAACAGTTGAAAGTATTTCGAATTTGAGTGACAAGGATTCATATCAGCAGCTGAATCAATCAATATTAGCTATTTCTTTGTATCACCTGTCTCACTGTTGCCTTTTACTATCATAAAAGTATTACTTTGTTATTGACTTATGAAACGGACTGATCAAATTATCTCCTGTTTTTATCATGATTCGAATGGATTGAATCAGATTGAGCCGAAGGTGGTGTGAATCAATACGTGGGCGATTCCATTGTTTCTTGTACTTCCTGACCTGTGCGAATCTTCACCAGTCACATTCAGGTTGATTCTAATTGATTCAGATTCGCTTGATCTGAAAGGAGCCTAACAGAGTCTAGTTAAATGATTTTAGGAGACTACGGGCACTACATCGGGAACCTTAGTGGCGAATCGTCTCGGAAAAATCTAATTCTTCCAATATGCAATTTATCTATTGTATTTCATGAATCATACTCATACATTATCAATATAATCATAGTGATATAATGTGATAAGATTCTGTATAAGTATATTATGTTTTATATTTATATTTACCAGAAGGTCAAGAGATTTTGTCATTTCATTAGTTATAGTCGTTGGCACTTGAGTTTAGAGTCACGTGACTAATGAGCCAACTGACAATTCTAGTTATTTAATAGACCAAGTGGTTAGGGTAGAAATAGATGAGAAGGAAAACCCAAGGACTAACAATCTTCGGAAAACGACTTACAAAAATTCCGAGTTTTGATTCCGAGACCCGGCGGACGTAGAGTGAGGACCCACATAAGAATCAATCGGTGCAATTAAAACGCAAATCTTCACCTTCATCTTTATCTCTAAGGAGTTTTTTCGCAGTTGAACGCAATTTAAACATAAATCCACATCTTCATTCTCCCCCCTCTCATTTATAGCTGAAAAACTCGAGCAATAGTGGATAAGACCACACAGTAAATAACAGAGATATAAGTTAACGATTGGAATAAGGATAGATGTGTTTAGGTATATTTGATTTAAATGTCTCGCTTAAAGCTTTCTAGACGGAGCAAGCAAATCCTTAAAGACTGCGGAGGGTTGAATTACCAACTCTTTATGGATATATTTACGGAACAAGTACAAGATAAAGATGAAAATGAAGAATCAGATTTGCGTATGAATTGCACCGAATGGTTTCAATTGTTGGCGAGACAATTCGTGACGTTCGAGACTGACTCTTCTAACGTAATGCGCGTAGACACGTCCAACAAGAATAAGGAAAGTCCGAAATAGTCAGAGGCAATGGGGTAACTTTAAACTTGAAGCCCGGTGGCAGAAATTCAAAATGGGCTCAATCCATACATGCGTGATTCTGTCTAAAGTATAATTTTTTAATTCCTCTTTTCAAGACGGGTATATGGTAGGCCGTCCGATAGTGCCTCCGTGCCTCATGGTAATTACGCCACTGCTCAGATTCATGTGCAAATGTTCTAATTTTCAGCGCTTTATACACATTTGCGTATGTTTCTGACTCTTGCTGGAATAGACTTCTTTCTATTTATCTTCATGCTTTTGGTAGTCGATAATAAAAATTTATTACAAACAGAAAAATTGAGACACTCTGTATAATACAATCTAGGGAATTTTAAGGAAGTTCTGTTGTCTGCACTCTAGATTTGTGAGTACCTTTAGCCACTATAGGTGTCGCTACAATAGCTGTCATTTTTCAATCAAATGTAAGGTTAGGTTATTATTTATTTATTTTACAATAAATAAAACCAAAAACAAAAAAGACACAAAAAGGAAAAAATTGTTTTCGAAAAATGAATAAATATGAAGTGCTTGAGCCGTTAGGCGAAGGTTCTTTTGGTCGTGTCTATAAAGCCAAAAGATTATCAAATTCAACATTTGTCGCCTTAAAAGTTATTTGTACGGTAATTGTTTTTCCAAAACTTACCTTAAATGGTTTACAAAAACTTCATTTCTTGTTTGTTTCCTTGAATAGCGAGGTCGATCTCCTAAAGAAATTAAAGGGTTACGTCAAGAATGTGAGATACAACGACGTTTAGATCACCCGAATATCATAAAAATGTTGGATTCGTTTGAAACTGATAATGAAGTATTTGGTTTTTATAAGATTATTGGAATTTTATTGACTATAAGAACAATTCATTTCAGATTGTTGTTATAACGGAATTTGCCCATAAGGCATTAAATACAGTTTTAGGTAAAGAAGGTTTTCTACCCGAAGACCGTGTACAACCAATTGTTTGGGATTTAGTTTCGGCTCTTTATTATTTGCATTCACATCGTGTTTTACATCGGTAATTATTCAATTAACTATACAGTGTGATCTACAACATTTATGGTCAAGAATAACGTATGGAACGTATGTCGACACTTTATCCCAAAAAAACATCCTAAAATCTGTAGCAAATAGCTGAACTGTTGCACATACGAAGACATACGTTTGTCATGGCATAGTTTGAACATAAATGGTTGTATATTATTCTATATTATACCAATATAATGTACCTTTTCGTTTTAAGTGATTTGAAACCACAAAACATCTTAATCGATTCAAAAAATCGTGCCAAATTATGTGATTTCGGTTTTGCCCGTAATATGAGTACTGGTACACATGTATTAACATCGGTGAAAGGTACACCATTATATATGGCACCTGAATTAATTGAAGAACAACCATATGATCATAATGCTGATTTATGGTCGTTGGGTTGTATTATTTATGAATTATTAGTTGGTGAACCACCATTCTGTACAACATCAATATTACGATTGATACGTTTAATAAAATACGAACATATTCAATGGCCGACAATTATATCGAATGATTGTATAACATTTCTAAAAGGTTTATTACAAAAGAACCCATCGAAACGTTTACAATGGACAGAAATTCTAAATCATCCATTTATTAATGGGCATTTATTGATACTGGAAGATGATACAACAATGCCACTAACTAGAGTCTTATCAGAGAATACATTACAGATTAAGGAACAACAGAAAAAGGAGCATGCCTCCAATAAAAGGTAGAATTTTGTTGTTATATTTGTGGACAACATTGACTTTTATGTGTATATAGATCTCTGTTTGTAATCGAAACACCAGATAATAGGAAACAAGATGCAATTACAAATTTTATTACAAAAGGTGTTGTTCATGTTGAAGAGAAAATCGAGAAAATGTCGTTAGAAAGTCAAGATGATAATAATAAAATTCAACAACTAGTAGACGAACAGGAACATAAAAAAATCGACGAAATTTCACCAATAGCTCGTATATTTTTTTTTTGTTTTATTCAACCAGTCCCAAAAAAATACTTTTTTCTTTTCTTTTTTTCAGTCAAATTTAATTTTATTGAAGAACATCAACCCATAGAAACCGATGAGTGGATTGTATTTCTACAGAAATCAATGGCAGAATTGATAAACGGTGAAATGGTCACATTAACACAACACAATTTAATCAATATTTTAGTATCGCCATTACGAAATACAAATTCAACACCGAAAGTATTAAAACATGTTGTTAAATTGTTTTCATTGCCGTTTGTTTTACAAAATATATCGAATGAAATTTTACAACAAATCCAAAAAGTGCACAACAATTCCTTGCAATGTCTGTTAATTATCTTAATTGAATTTTGTGTTGTTTTTTTAGGTTTATCTTGAAGTGAAATTAATTCCAAATCTGGTTTATGCATCGAAACTGATATTTCGTAATGAATCGTCTTGTTCATCATCATCATTATCACCATCAACAATTATTGATCATTTTAAGAATATTTCTGATTTAAATGATGAATCTCTACAATGTCTTGAATGTATTTATTTATTAATTACACACCTGGTGTATTTAAATGATGAGTTTTTAAGTCAATTTTGCGATGCTTTAATGATTTTTAATATGTATTTCATCATAAATTCCCTATTAACTTGTAAGTTTTTCTTTTATTTCTCCTATATTTATTAGTTTTAATTTATTAATTTTTAGGTAAAAACAATGTAAATTTAATAGCCGACATTCTATCGATTCTAACCCATATCGTACGTATATTTCCTGAAAATTGTGAATTAATCGATCAGATAATTTTCATCAATGATAATAATGATATAGAGAGAACAATTAATTTTATCGATTATCTACGACATGCTGAATCCATATTGAGACAACGTACTTGTATATTTTTAATGTTTTTCGGTAAATATTCAAATAAAATTGAATTATTATGGAACGAAATGATTAGAGAAACTTTGGAAGCTCTAATGTATGATTCTATAGAAAGTGTAAGGAATGTAGGTTGGAATTTTCGGGTGATTGAATTGAATTTAGGTCAAAATAATTAATTAATATCTTTTTGTGTATGATTTCAGGCGGCCGATAAGACTGTTGAAGAATTAAAATATAAGGAATTCTATCAGAAAATTGTCGAACAAGCTGAAGATAATTTGTGATATATAGTTTTTATTATAATCTGAGTATTAAAATAAAATGTTTAATTATTGATAAAATTGAATTTTTGCCAAGTGTGCTATGCGAAACGTATGTCCTGGCGTTCATCTATATGACTTAATACAGGGCTGTCCATAAACTTTATATTAGTTAGTATATTTTATGTGAAGCCCAAGACAAATGTGCCTCAAGGAAGCCAAAACGTTGGATACCCTTGGCTTAATATAACAGATGACAAGTTAGTAATAAACAGTAAATTTTCGACATACGTTGCTTACGCCATTCAAAAAGAATATTCAGTATATTCTCCAAACTTTATGGTCATGTGAGCGTTGAGTTTGAATGAGATAATGAACGTATGTCTACACTTCACTGTTTGTCACTAGCGTGTCATATAAAGTTAGGTTAATGCGTCCAAATATTGAAATTGCTGTATATTTGGACCGTTGTTAGGTACACCAAATTGATATTTTACGTTAAGATATTTATAGTCGAATTTTTATAAGAAAATTATTTAACAAATTAAAGTGCCATAGAATCTGTATAGATGGCGTTCGCAGTAAACAGATGAACTATGAAGAATGCAAAGACATACGTTTATCATGGTATACACTTCGATCATCATTTTTGTAGATCACGCTGTAGGTTTCCCGCTTGATCTACCATTGAAATCTCTAAGAAATTTTGAAAATTTTCGAACAAATCATCAAAATATCGATAATAATTGATATTTTTAGTTGATTTCCATGTTTTTCCTTTATAATTTTTCAATATTTTTTAAAATTTATACCAACTGGCGCCTCTAACAGTCGTTTATTGAACTAAAAAAAAAAAACAGTTGAAAATCGTGTTAAATTTGCCGGCATAATTGTAATCAGTTTTTCAAAGAAAATTCCCAATAATTACCGAAGACAATTATTGTAAGTTATTCCTAATTTTCATTATAAATTGATTAAATACGTACGGTACCTACATAATTGTAAAATTTCAATTAATTTGAAATTGGAAAAAAATTGAGGTTAAGTTTTATTTATTTGAAGGAAAAAAATTGTATGGTTTTTTTTCCTCCTTCTGCGATATTATTTTTATATAAAAATTTAACTTTCTTTTTGATTTCTCACAAAAATTCTTCATGTTGTTGTTGATGGGTCATTGAACTGTGATTGCATTTGAAAATCGCCCCACGTTGGTATGTTTACATTTATAACCATTTTGTGGGTCACCCCAGACCCCAGCAAACAACAACAACAGCAGCTCTCGCTGAAGTTGAAGTATTTATAATCATATTGAAGACAACATCAATAGGAACAACAACGAATAAGCGTTTTCGAAAGTTGCCAAAAAAAAAAAGATCGATGCGTGTCGATTTAATACTTTTTTCTCCTTTTGTTTTCAAACTTTGAAAGTACCTAATTTTAATTTTTTGGCACACTATCATTATTGTTTTTATTTTTATTTCTATCATTTTTTATGTTTGGAAAACTTTAGGTTTTCAGGTGGAAAATCCGGCTCTTATACCTACATAATTTTTTTTTATTTCGTAGACGCGCCAGGGTCGATGAACTGCAAGGTCGTCATCGACTGTCGGGTATTCCCTGAGCTTTCACTAAATCTAAGCATCCAAATTACTGTTTTATTAATAATAATAATAATAATAATGTTGTCAACATAGATATTTGCATAAATAAACAAAATTGATTTCTATTAATTATAATCTCTATTTGTTTATCGCCTGGTACAGTTGAATTTGTCTTGAGGTGATCAGGAAATATAGGTACTAAAACTCAGTTATAACGAATTCCATGGAGCCCTACAAATTGGTTCGTAATAACCGTTATTTTTTACATTCGTAAAGTCAACAAAAATGTGCAGTTTTGTAAAAATAAAAGAGTCTAAAAGTTTTTACGATTTTTTCGTCCACCATAGGTTCCATTACAAAAATTAAGTTACTTAGACCCGGTTGCTCAGTTCGCCCTCAACTGTCATCTGAGTGCGCCCTGAGTGGACCCTAAGTTGACTTGCTGATAGGGCGAGACTTTTTGCTTCGCCCTGTCAGTAACCAACGGTAAACAAAGCAAGAAATTCAAAAAGCACAATAAAATTTTATCCACAAGATTGTCGATATACGTAGAGGACGCGCGTGCGCGATGACTTCGTCGAGCAATTGTTTGATGCTCGTCTAACAAACATTTTGCTTTAAATTAATGTTTTGCTCTGTCTGTAAGCGCCATTTTAGAAATCATGTAAATGACTTCGTCGAGCACTTTTTCTTGCTCGTCATGCAAAATGTTTTGCTAGACGCTGCTTTTGCTTTGCCCTGGGCCGGTGTCATAATAAATGTGCTAAAGCGCCGTTAACTAACGTCCTGTTAAGCCGTTAAGAGAACTTTAAAATGTACGATTGTCATAATGACATCGTCGGGTTAAATTAATAAACGTGGATTTAATTATTGGTAATGTAGGTTGGTATACCTGCAAGTGGCTAATTTCACGACAGAGCAGGCATGATCGAAGCAGTTCATTGGTTGATTTTAAAATTGAATATCGCTATCTCAATTGTCTCGTGTTATCTCTTTTTACATTTGTCACTTGCGATTCTTCTAATTGTCTGAAGCAGTAAGGTTATGAACAGCCGAAAATTTCTGGACATAATGGGGTAGCTGCCGTTTTTGTTGCAAATTCGGCTGTTGGTCTATGTTCTCTACATCAGTGATACATACAATTACTCTGACGCGAATTTAATACGAAATTTCCTGTATTGCTGTATGTATTTATGTATATTCCGTTTGAATAAAAGTAAAAAGTGCATTGTATAAACATGCACGGTGCTTATTCTCTACCTGCCTTTTTCGTTATTCGGCTTATTAGCATCATTTCTGTATATTTCTTCATTTGAGTCATTCTATCTATGCCGAAACATTGAGAGACTACATTACGCGTCATGGTTTAAAGTTTTAACGGCGCGCTAAAGCGACCTCCGCCTGGCTTTAACTTAACGAGCCAATTAACTGCTAACGTTCCATTATGACAACCGAAATGATTTTAAAAGTGACCTTAAACGTTAACGTCGCTTTAAATTTCATTATGACACCGGCCCCATGACATTTTAATTTTGTTTAAAGTTTTAAAAACAGTTTACCGAGTTTACCTAAAATTTGTAAATAATAGACTACAGATACACAAATCCATTCACTGATTTTTCTGTACATGAAACAGGGTTCGTTCATTGATAAGAAATGTCTATGAAAAACTCAATAACAGACCTATATTTTATGGTTTGCTTCAATTTAAAGCTAATCTAATCAGTATGTAACTATCATCAATTAACTGCAGCTAATTAGATTGATTTTTCACAAATATCAACCCAATATTCCACAAACAACCATAACAACAATAATTTTCCACACATATGCCTAAATGTTTAGATCGAACAAAAATTGTAGGTTTTCCACAAGAGAAATCTATCACTTTGCAAAATTTCAGTGATATACATATATACATATACCTACGTGTAATTTTTGCTAATACTATCTGAAGAAAAAGAACAGGAACTTACTTAAATTGCTTTAGACTACATTTGGACCGATAAAATTTAAACGTAACTTACTAACAATTTTTACGTTATAACTATAACCGGTATGCCAAATAATCAACATAAGCAATCTAATTGAAAACGTACAACACTGATTAAGATCCCAGTCACACGAGCAGAATACAATTCAATTTAGCGACAAGGTCAATACAAATTGAAATATTGGTGAACTCTACCCTGTCACACGGGCAGTGCCGGCGGAACGCAGTAAGCAGGTGATGCTAGGCATAAGGGCGCTTGATATCAAGGGGCGCCAATGGTAGAAGCACCTCGGACGGAAAAGTGGTCTATCAAAGATATTATATTAAATTAACATGAATTTAATAATGCTTAACATTATAATTGCAATAATTCTAGGGCGCCATAGAAATTCCTGCATAAGGGCGCCAAGCACCCAAGCGCCGGCCCTGCACACG
This sequence comes from Iselma pallidipennis, assembly GCA_037464855.1. Taxonomy (NCBI): domain Eukaryota; kingdom Metazoa; phylum Arthropoda; class Insecta; order Coleoptera; family Meloidae; genus Iselma; species Iselma pallidipennis. The sequence continues at coordinate 78 of JAZBHA010001379.1, read as the reverse complement.
GGCATTTCACCATAGATCTGTTAATATATACATGGATGGAGCGTTGTATATGTTGAGTACGGGAAAGAATTGACTCCA
>JAZBHA010001378.1:0-22447 GCA_037464855.1 Iselma pallidipennis | reverse complement strand
ACCGTATTTCATTTTTATAAATAATATTTTTTTTGACAAAAACGGGACGAACTTATTTGTACACCTAATAGTTTAACAAACTGTTGCAAATTGTAAATATTTTTGTTCTATTGTAAATTGATACTTGTATCGGAGTTTATAGTGTTGCTTTATCGATTTTCTATCTGATGACACGATAATATAACTGGCTTGTTAGACGTAGCAGAGGGCATCTGGTTTAGTGGTCTTGTCAATGTTTTAGAGAGCTGTAGTCGTGTGGCTGACATTCAGGATAATCCATCACGATTTACGGCACATAGCTGTACGATTTATAACTCACTATCGACATATGGACCGTGTTCAAAATCATAAACTACGTTTTATTATCACTAAAATGACGAGAGAGAGAGAGAGAGAGAGAGATAGGTTTTTTTAATCAATACGTCCGTCTTTTTTTTCCATTGTGAATTTAATTAGTTTTGTTTTAATCGGCGTGTAGAAATGGTGGATGCGCCGGGCGACAGTTTACATTCCGTCCAAAATCGAGACGTAAATATCTACATTTCTAGTGAATTTCACTTCTATCTGTCCGTATATTTTTTCTTACATGTATACCTATAGATGCAAAGAAATATTTGTGTTTGTGTCTATGGGGTATTTCCGTAAATATCGAGGGTGGTTTACCACACGGTCGTCGATTCGTTGAAAGTACGATAGAACGGACGCTCCAGTAACATCGCTGGCAGACTTGATTAATTTATTGGGCACAGGGGACGATGCTGCGCCGCCACTATACAACCACCGCCTCCACCACCACCACCATCATCATCACCAACCTAACCTCACTTTACTCTCTATAATGGTGGGCCGTCGCGGCACCAACTGCCCCCACTACATAGCTACCACCAAACCGTCCACCCTACCTGGTCAAATCGCCAATCCTAATTAACTTGCCAATATTGGAATTGTGTCACATAAAATAGCAATTTATCAATCCCCTAAAGATACCGTACCAGGGGTGGAAAAGTAAATTAAAACAGAAAACGTGAAAGAAGTATTTTCGAAAATGTTTCTCCTGAAACAAGTTTTCATTAAACGAATTGTGGGTGTTAGTTGGAATCATCGTCTGTTTGAAATAAAACTATTCGAATTTACAATTCTATTTTGAAAGCAAATTGCAAGTAAGAAAAGTAGTAGAAACCATCTCTATTCATTCTACCATTCTATTACCAATACCCGGTGTTGTATTTGTATTGGTGTATCCGTATATGTTTGTGTATGTGTATGTTGATGTTGTAAAAAGCTCCGATAGTCTTTTATTTGACATTTAGAGGCAATTTGCAGCGCCACATTCCATTGCGGCCACCTACACAACTAATGGTATCGTTCCTTCGACGTTTCCTTGTCCCTTTCAGATTACCCGAAACACCACCAACTTTTCTTTGCTTCTCTTTTTGTGCGATTTTTATTTCGTTTTAGCTTGCCATTACTGTTCTGCTAGACCGATTTCTTAGGACAGTAGCGTAACAAAGAATACCGAACAGTAATACTTGACTGAATTGAATTTCAGGACTGAATTTTCAGCATACTAGGTAAGAATTCAAACAGCTACATCGCTTGGGCGAATTACTGCATCTAAAGATAAAGTGAATACAGTAAAGATTCGATCATTCGTCGTCACCCATTCTTTACAATTCGTCTCTAATTTAAATGCCTACCTACCACATCCCAATAAAATTTCTCACTCTTTTAATGCTTTTTTATTCCACAGAAAAAAATTGAAATAATTACTCCACTCAGTTTAATTAACAATACTTTCAATCGAAATTTGTATTCACAAAACAAATTTTATATGTTTTCATTTTGTCTAAACAATGCTTCATTTACCAATAAAATTTATTCAACAAAGAATATGGATTTTTTATATAAAATATTGTTTTTGCATGCGCGATATATTCTTTCTCAAATAATATTTCATTAATAATTTAATGAAAAACCATCATCAGACAATTCATTTTTGGAAAGAATTGTTGGAAATTTCGTTTAAAAACATTAATTTTTAGAAAATCTAATTTTTATCAACAGTTTACATCTTCTAGATAGAATAATTTGTGATGAGTCGATTTGATGTTTAATTAGATATTTTATGTTATAAAGTGAGTATTTGACGAAAAATCAATTAAGTAAATCTATCAGCTGGCTGTATAGGGCCTTTTTTTGGTGTTGGTGTTGGTGGTGGTGGTGGGGTGTTTTTGGACCTATGCCAGATCCTATAATAAAATGTTGGCTTGTAGATCGTTCTGATAGTCCTGACGGCATCAGATAATTATAAATGAGTGTTAAATGTGGCCACGTGCTTACATTTGTTGGGTCGGAAGTGGAAGTGGTTCGACCACGAAAAGGCATTAGTCATCTAACTATCCTTTTTCAATGCATCATTTTATTTATATTATACTATCCTTTTTTGATATATCAAACAGCATATGCTGTTAAAATTAGTGGTCTCTCAATTCGTCTCGATCAACCGTCGTTTATTTTTATTATTTTTTTTCTATCCATACCCTTTTTATTATTACTTTCTTGTAACAACAGCCCTAAGATGTTTTAAATAATTGACCACGTTGTCATCATTACTGAGGGGAGAAGAAACAAAAATAAGTGAAGAGACGAAAAAAATAGCCGACGAGAGATTCTTGTTGTCAGGCACCTGTATTTAATTCAATTAGAAAAATAAAAGGTAAAAAAACGTCTTCAATTTTTGCACTCTTTCTCAATTATCTCCAATTTTCTGTTACTCGTTTTTCTTCTTCTTCTTTTTTTTTTTCGTAAAAGAGGTTTAGCTTTTCACAATCAGACAAATACGACAAGATCAAACATACTTGATGGAAATATCCCTCTATCTGCTGGTGAATCGGTCGTCTTTCATCGTTTCCAATTCACTTCATTTAATCGAATATTCGTCACCATTTCGTTCGAATTTTTTGAATCAAAATGTGTTCGATCGACATGCTATTGTTGGTGATGCATTTTCGGAATGGTACGCCATTGCTGCCACTACCATCGGATTACCAGGAAACCAATTTGTCACTTTTTTTCCTTCAAATCTGTGTAATATATTATGAAAGGTATGTGATTGGAGAAGGAAAAAGATGCGACTACAACGGATTTTGTATTAAGACTTTTTTTTCAGAAACGAATAACTGCACATTACAATGATCCTGACAGATACTGAAATGTCGGTAAATTGAATGGCAAATTGAAAGATTGTCGACAATACAAAATCGAACTATTTGGTAAATTCAGTGAATAATAAAATTTCAAAATTTCAGTCCAGCATTGAAGTCACTAACAGAAATTCAGAATTTCAAATAAAATCTTGGGTATTTTTATTTTTTGAACTTTTTTCATTCTGTTTTCCGCAATTTTCCACTATTCACAATGTCATCATTTCCTATTTTCCAGTATATTACTTTATAGGATTTGCATCCTGATAGTTACCATTCCCTTAATCATACTGACATGATCGACACCAACTGTTAATCATATCGGTTCCGGATTCTTTGTTTTTACATTTAATGTATGAAATATGGCTATGTCCAATTATATAACACCGTTCGCTTACGCCATTTAGAAATATGTTGTTATATCTCTATATGTTTATACGGTGGTGACGGTAGTATCATCGGTGGCGGTGGTAGTGGTGGTGGTAGCTGTGGCGGTGGCTCTCTGGATACACCCGAACTAATGAGTGTGTTAAAATCACATCAATCAATGGTCACATAGCAACCGAGTACTTTGATCCTCAACAACCCCCACATACTCATTGAAACGAACAAAACCCTCTCAGCTTATTCGTTTCTCTTCACCAACTGTATACAGCCAATTAATCTAGCACATACGTAGCAGAAAAGAGAAACTCTGTAATTTAGTATTCGAAAAGGGAAAAGAACGGGTTGCAAACAATTTGATTATATTATAATTAGAATAGTTTCCTGTCGAATTAGCACAATCAAACATATTACAAAAAAAAAAATGTATAGATACCGGCCGAATTCTTCAATTTTTCGGTTAGTTTAATAATATGTAAATTAATCGTTATCAGGATCGATTAATTATATGGAAACAGACTTGGAATTGGAGTTTGTATTAAATAGTCTCGTTAGGATATTAATTGCGTTCCACCTAAAACTGGCTTGGGTCTTTTTCCAACCCTAATTTATGATAGTCATAAAATTCTTTGAATTCTTTTTTTTTTGGGAATAAAGAACAGGGATTCCTGCGGTGATGGCCAACTACCGTGGATGGAAGCACAGGAAGTAAATCATCTCGACATTTGCATAGTATTCGTTAATTAATCCGCCATTTATTCATTCAAACGGACTTACGCATGTATGTATATGAATACGAATGTGGAGAAAATGGCGTAAAAGGTCCACATTTTCAAATAAAAATTCTGAGACCGTACAGGAAATCACCATTTATATACCTATTTAAATGTACCGTACCGCTTCAAATAAATACTGAACTCACACTAACAATAAGTAATGTATAATCATTAGATAGGTAGGTATATAACATGCACGCCGGTAGAAATTACACAAATTACTTCACAAGCGAGAGAATACCAGTAAACGGTAGCGTTATAGCGTTTTATGGCTGCCACTTCCAGCTTCCTATACGGTAATTGCTACCTCTTTCGTTTAAAAACAAAATAAGCTTTGAAACAAAATAAATCGAGGTCGAGTCTTTAGAGACAAACAAACAAAATGGAATGGAATACTAAATGTAGAATTGCAAACTATTCGCAACAAAAAGTAGATGGTTTAAAATGGTATAATTTATATTTGTTTTTTATGTTGAAAGTGGCCCAGTTTTTAATCTATTTCCTTTTAAATTCTATTGGGAAATTGAAATTTAATGGGAATTTTGTTTGAAAATTGTTGGTAATTTATATTTATCAGACCATGAACGAAAGTAATCAATCAGTGGTTTGACTAAATTGTGTCGGCAATAGGGTTCTATGATCGTATCAGGATACCATATAAATTATGGAAAACAGACCACACAATGGGGTTTGATGGTGGTGTTAATCATTAAACCGTCAAGGTTTTGATGGTTTAATGATCAAAAATACACACAATTTTGAAGGCTAATATTGAAACAGTTCGAAAAACCAACAAGACAAACCTGTAGAAAGAATTAATTGCCGCTTTTAGAAAGAGCAACTCTATCAGTAATTTTAAACAATTGATTTCTAGTTCGTTATTGAAAAACTAGCGATTTCAAATATTTGCGGCGGTATGATGTAGAACAGCAATTAAACGGGGTAGAATAATTAATTTTTTTGCTTATCTTTATCGTTTTTAATTACTGTAACATCATTTTGATAGTATAAACGAAAAGTTCACCAACCTTTGCCGTCATCTATAATTACTCGTAAAAATACGTTCAAGTAATTACTTATGTATATACCCGTAGTCATTGTCACTGTGTCTGTTGCAATATAGTAAAGCATATCAGCAGCAAAAGTTAGAAGCCTTTACGATTAAAAAATGACCTGCCTCTCCTAAAACTCTATATACTTTAGGACTATAATGGCTGGATGGTGGCATAGATTAAATGTGTCAAAGAAGGTTTAATTTTCAGGGAAATTTTAGCGGACTTTTTACTATATAGTAGGGTTTCGTCCGTACTTTGTATAGTATACTGTTCTGTTCTATATGCTCAGAACACAGATTAGTGATTATATGAAGAGAAGAGAAAGAGAGAGTTATAGAGATAGGCGTCAGACAGACAGGCAGGCAGGAGGATTCTGTACTGAAATGGGTTTTGTTAAGGATACCTATCTGTGTGCGATGTCGTCTCTTCATGATTTTGTTTTGCCACTGTTCTCGCCTAAATGACTGTGAACTTTCTAGAATTATGATTAAAATTGCAGTACAAAATATACATTTATTCTTAGTTTTACTGTTTTTAGAAATCGGTAGGTAAGTTTATTGGGTAATGTCGAAATTTTTGCAAACGAAAAGTCGTAAGCAGTCCTGTAAATTCAAGAATATGGTGATCAATTTTAATGAGACAATTAGAAGAGGAATTAACATATACACGTTTTAGAGTCATTAAAATGAACTATACATGAAATCTGATATCGTTGAAAACAAAAACAATACCACGTAAAAATGAATTTATAATGGAAATTTCTATTTTCAGTTTTAATTACTTTACCCTTTATAGTTTTCTGCGAATTTTGTTAATCTATGAAAATTAATTTGCTAAAACTCAGGCAACAAAACAACTTGTTAACATTTACAACGAATAGTTTTTACAGAACTCTTTAAAATGTTAATCTGATGTTCCTTTTTCTTTTTTAATTCTCATAAATTGTCAAGACCTATACTCATCAGACAGATATAATTTAATTAAAATTTTATAATACGTATATAAATGGGATAATATAATTTGATCGTATTTATAGTGGTTGTAAATGTTGCACCTCTAAAGTAATAAAATGCCCAAAAAGTGGCCAGGTGGACATATGGTCTAATAGATTATATATAGGTATATATTTTTTTACAGAACATTTGGCGCTATCTGATACAGATAATTGGGGACTTGGACTTAACATTAATTACCGCACCCTATTCCCGGGTCATTCTATACTATTTTTCACCTTATAGAATGATACGAATTAGATAAATTAATAAAAGTGACCGAACTGCCACACACACAAAACACAAATTTAGTGATCCTAGATAAATTGACTATTGTTTTAAATTAATAGCATTATTTTGAATAAATATCCTTCCACCGTTAATCTTTTGGGTTCTTCAGTTAGTAATTGAATATATTTACCTCCCAATTTTTTTCCGACAAATACAGCACGTATTTAACATTTTACTATGCTGTATAACTTAGGAAAAGTGATTGATTCTCAATTTTGGTTTAGCGAACTTACCCCTTTTGAAGCTACGCACATATATCGAGTTTTAGGCCCTTCACAGTTAGATCTGCAAACTAATTCAAAAATACCTATACGTATAGACTTACGAGTGAAGAAACTTGGTTTTGCAAGACGACCAAATTGCAAATTGGTAAAAATTAAAGTTTTTGCATCACCATATTAAAATGAGAGCTCACAGAAAAATAAAATTTTTGAAGCTTGTTTAAAAAAATGATTCTGTAAAATTGAAGCTCTCCTAAGCTTTAGAAGGCGATAGAGTACAACTTTGATCTTATCAATGTTTCTTTAGATATGTTCGAGAAACTGGTGAAATTATAATTGGTTACGTTGATTTTGGGGAAACTATTGGTATTTTTGAAAATTAGCCCTTTTATTTCTTATAATAAAGCCAGCTGTTAGTTGTTTTAAACCACATACATGTCACAGGAATAAATCATAAAAGAAAGCTGTCTAGTTTTATTTATGTACGCCTCCTAGTCCTGTTTAAATATACGTTTGCGTTTCATTATTTGTTTTAAGACAATTTTTTTATTAGGTTGTTTAATATTCGAATAGTTGTTATATGCATTAATAATAAAACGAACCTAATAATTATTCACAGCATTAAAAACTTGTTTATCAGTGGTAAAGTATATTCTTATCTTGTTCAATATATCAGATGCCCCTAGAAGGTAAACTTTAAACAACAATCTTCTAATATTAAATTTTATCCACCTCATTTACTGTGAACTTTTCCAGTTGGAATTGTTGATCGATTGCTTTAAATTTGTTTTTTATTGGAACAGACTTAACTATTAATAAAGGAACACCGAAATTCGAGTAGTTTTTAGGGTGGCAGTACACCAACAACATTACAAAAGAGCGCTCGTTTTAAGGGCTGCTTTGCCGTGTATAAGTGTAATGTTACGACAAGGTATAGCAAAACGTAACGTTGAGGTCTTTTATTATTAAATTACATCTAGACTTGGAGAAATGCAAACGGACAGAAGGAAAATAGTAGAGAGATGACGAAAAAAAAATTATTGACGACTTTCAATCACGAACGAATTCATTTTTATCAAATCTTGTGTCATTGATTGTTGTTGAGAGGTGGATCTTTTTTTTTTATTCGTTAGTATTTTGGTTTCAAATTCTATTGTTATAACGTGTTGTTTGATGGTTATGATGGGCTGGTGACATTTTTGAGGGCGGTTGGGATACACAAAAAAACCGGTAACAACAATTGAATAGTCTCTGTTGGATATTGTGTTAAGTTTTTTTTTTCTTCTCTCGTTCAATTGAACTGAATTAAATTTGATCCTCATCCGTTTATTTTTATGTTTGTTTCAAACAAGGGTGTCAAATTTGATGTTTAGAATTTTACAGTCACACTTGCACTCTGTATTTCGATCTATTACAATAATAGAAATGTCGATAAAAATCTAACATTTTCTAGTGATAATTGTAGTGAAACTTCTAGTGATCAAGTATTAATTAATTGAAGCTTTAAAAGCCGGTCGATTGATTTGGAAAATCGCTGGCAATGCCTGCACTTGTGTTGTTCATTTGGCTTTGTTTCCAAACGAACAATGTAGGTATACCTACCTATAGGCGCACTTTTATAGTATGTGTGTGTTTTATATTACCCCTTTGTCTTTAGCAAAAATTTCATAATTGCTCTTTTTCTTCTACCCATTATATTTTTAACTATGCCGCTCTTAATGGTCGTTACGTTTTAATTTCAAACGTTGATTATAATTGCTTACTACCAGATACCATCGATATTAAAAACGTACATAGAAATCTACCCAAAAAAAGGAATGAAAATAACTGGAATGAATACTAACAACTAAAATAAAAACAGCAAATAATGGTTGTTATTGCCGACGTGCATAGGTATGCATCGTGCAAGTGGTTGTGTCAAAAAACCCATAATTTCACTAAGGATAATAACATCCGTCCTAACAGAAAAAGTAACAGAACTGAATACGATCCATTTAAATGCGCATTAGTTTAAAATTTTTTGGCCACACGCGACCCCCTTCTGAAAAATATCAAGCTTCCGGTTTGTCTAGCGTATTTTCTAATTAAATAGATGATTTTTGTTTGCTTAGATAATCATTTAATAGACCCTTCGTATTAGCTAACATGGTTAGTTGCCCTCCCTTTTCCAATGATAACATCTAGATTTTATCGAGACATTGCACGCGCCAACAACCTATGCCCTATGCTCAACCAAATACATTCTATTTCCTTATTGTTCAATTGCTTATCAATTTCGACTCACCCCCACAATTAACAAATCTTCAGCATCAATAACGAAAAAACAAAACTTAAGTATATACTACAGGAAAAAACTTGAAAGTCAGATTAGATGTTACGATAGTTTTATTTTTACAGCGAATTTAACAAATTACTTACTTAAATACATAATAAATATGCAAATAAAAATTGCGGGAGACAAAAAAGTGAAAACTATAGCTGAAGAAAAAGATAGTGATTATTCCTAATTAAACTAAATAGTTTTACATATCCGGCTGTCTAGACTATACATAAATCAATTTAAACGGTTGAAGAAAAAAAACGCCGAAATGATGACTATAAACAAATTCCTTATGAAAATAATTTACATAAAATTGTAATTTGCAACTTTGTTATTTTGATATAGTGCATATGTTCAAATTTGTAATTGTATCTCATTATTATGAAATGACCTGGAGAGTATTCTCTATTTTTTTTTCAAATAGGGCCTTTTTTGAGTAAAGGTCTGTTTCTGCCTAATGATATCCTACAATAGTTTTCAAATTCTTTTAAAATCTACAACAAGAACAATAAATTTTACCAAAATTTGTCAAAATTTAAATAACCTAAAACTAACAAGGCAGTTGTACAGAATGATAAGAGCTTTAGAACTGTTGCATACCGACGGAGCTTCGCCAGGCCGGCTAAAACGCAGTCCGGGTTTTATATGCATTTAAAAATGCATAGTCTAACAAATACTCAGCGAAAATGCAATTTAAATGCCAAAAATATATAGGTATGTAAAATTTGGTCGAGATTTCTATCTGTTATTTCTGAACTTCTCCTTAATCCACTTCTAACATGTTTGTTAATATTTTACAGTAACTTCAAAAGTATAAAGTAAGTATTCAATTATAGTTCATCCAATTTTGCTAACTTTGTCAATCTGAGTGTCGTGTCTGGCCAGAACATGTACACAATTTTACAGGAATTAAGTTCAGAGTGAGTATCCAGAAAATTCGTAACTAAAGCTAACTTGAAACAGTTTCAATACACATACTCAGTTCTGTGAAGTCGACCAAAATATTCAAATTCACAATTTTCGACAATCCTACTCTTCGTACGTTCCTGATCTTTATTTAATGATTACTACTCATTAGTTATCATCATGGGACCTACCAAGATTGACAGAGTCAAAGTATTGTCAAAAGAACTTTGAGTGAAAGTGCACAATGGACTTGTAATGAAAGTTGAAGATGACAGTGATCTGCTAACCCTTATTTGTTTATTTAGCGAAAGTCTTGCGCCATGCTCGAAATATGCGCCGATTTCGTTCATCCGTGCTTCGACTATTGTTTTTTTTTCTTTAAATTGACTTTTTTGGGTAGAAATTTTGAAATTATTATCAATTGCTCATAATGCTAATACTTTGCCATGATGTGTATTGCGGAAAATGCAAAGCCCTTTTAAATCCTAACCTTTCCTGCCTCCCTAGTTACACCACTGATTCGAATTAACTTCTATTAGGTCCTATTTACAATGTATTTGATTTGTGTTTAAGAGAAAGTAGCCTAGCTTTCTTGATCTGGAAGAAATCCTGATCGACGACGAAAAGGTCCAATTGAATTAGTTTCGACGCGCCATTGTTAAACTTTGATGAGTTTTTTTTTCTCCTCCTGCTTTCCTTTAGTGCACAGTCTGCGTAACACACTCACACGTAGTGCATGTACAACAGTTCTTTTACTGGTAATTGTATTGTGTATTCTATTATTCGATGGCGTGAAAACCATCTACCCGCCCTCTTTTCAAATAGCAAACAAAACTATAAAACTAAACATAGGACTCTCGTAACTATACCTACTGTAGAACCCCCACAATTTTCAACAGAATACAGACTTGCAATTAACACACTTTGAACTATCGCAAATTATTGTCCCCATACAGCAATTGTCGACATATTCCGAAATAGATGTGATATTGTTATCAGGGGGTTGTTTTTTACTGTTATTTAGAGGCGGAACATACGTTCAATATTATAACAATCCGACTATTGTTAACGAATAGTATTTAATCCTATAAGTACCACCTTCCTTTTCCTTTTACATGAATTCATATTATTATTTCTCTTCATGCCTGCCATTCTTTTTAAATATCAAAAGGGGGTGAAAGAGAGAGGAACATTTATTTAGTCGACACCTTTCTTGTTAAGGTGCTTGTCGTCGTCATCATTTGCCATCCTCCACAAACAATTAATTCCTTCTACCACCATTTTAGCCAATTATTTTCGTTCCAAAGGGGGGTGTGTTCTTTTTATTATATTACCTTCAGGTAATTTGCGTCAGTTTGAAGAATATCTAATGATGCGATCTTTATGTTTTTATTCGATAAGATCAAAGCGTTATTGCGATTTTAATATGCGTAAAGCTGTTGACCAACCAACACACACGCATCCAAAAAAAAAAAATGGTAAATTAATTCAATAGTTATTATTTTGGACAAAGACCAACTGTCAAATATTAGAAATCTAACAACGACCGCTCTTCTTTGTCTTTTTCCTCCTTTTTTTTCGTATATGTATACCTATAGGGATATTTTTTAATTACCCACGACGTTTAATTAAAAAAGTTATCAGAGTTATTATCCAGCTAGAGTGGAATCCATGACGTGACTGTTGAGAAATTTTCGACTACTAATTAAGATTGTGGCCTAGATAGTTATTATGCATAAATAATTTTTGCTTAATATAAAAAACTGAAAAATTGGACTTTGGTAGCCCTATATCATAAGTCCTATATCCTGGTCGTACTGTTTCAACTACCAACTACTTTGTTGCCATAAAGGGCAAGTGCCACAATTAGTGTTTAATGAAATTAATTGTTAATTACTTTAGATTTTCGATACTTTTATGTACGTCTAATGGATCTAAATTTGATAGAATGAAAACGTTTTTTTTTTTGATGGTCGACAACAATAGTGCTACCAACAAGGGGTAAACATCATTTACCCAATTGAACTTATCTGTCACTATCGAATCTTTTAACAGATTAACGTTTTGCGTTTAATTCACGTTTAACTTTAATCATGTCCCTATAAAACATCTGGTCGTCTCCATCATCGTCGGCATCAATGTTCTAGACACAATACAATGAAAGGATGATGGTCGTTTTGAATTCAGTTCACATTTTAATAGGGACCGAATTTGACTCAGATTACATATAGTAGTAGGAGCCCATATTAGTCGATCCCTTTTCCATTCAGATTAATCGCAATTGGAGCTTGTATACTACATCGTGTTTTTTTTTTCAACTTTTATATTCTTTTTCTGTATTAAATTTTGTAAATTCAAATCCAATTTAATTTATTTGTTGTCGATCAAGGAGAATTGCATGTAAATGATACTATTTTGTAAAAGTAGTAGGAGGAAAACTCATATTTCAGGTTTCTAATCCATTTATTGACTGTAACAACAATGTTTGTTTTTACTACACAATTATACACGGAAATATTAACTAAATTTTGTAAATTTGGTATATAGGTAACTGTGGTAGCTTGTTTTATAAAGTTAAATATGTACAGTTAGCTACATAATTTAAATAAATTAATTAAAATATAAATACAGTCAAATATTTACAGAAAAGCTTCCCTACACTTATACTATTTTGCACTGGTTTTAATGGCTGAAACTTTTTGGCCATTAATTTTTATATTTTACATAGCCCTTTCTCACCTTGTACTCTTCACACATACATGCAGGCACACATATATCGAGCGCGACTAGATTTCCCCGGAAATAAAAAAATCGATTTAATAATACTGATCATCTTCTGTACGATTAGAATAAAAATAAATTCAAACTAATCCGGACATCGGTGGTCGATTGACCGGACTTGAAGGTAGATTATGCACAGCCGCCGCTACAGCAGCTTGATGATGATAATATAACGAGCTTGGATAAGCTGTCGGTGAAGTTACAACTGAAGTACTTCCTGCTGTCGTACTACCATCCCTACTTACTTCCAATGGATGATGTAAACTTAAACTATGGTTTTGATCGAATGGATGTCGAATCGTTGAATTGGCCGATTCATGATATAATATTGGTACACGTACAAGTCTCTGTGCAGCATGAGCCATATTAGCTGCTTCCAATTCAGCTGCCAATTGTCGTTTCCATTTATTCCGTCGATTTTGGAACCAAATTTTAACTTGTGTTTCAGTTAAATGTAAACTAGCTGCCAATCCAGCACGTTCTGATGAACTTAAATATCGTTTCATATCGAACGTTGATTCCAATTGGAAGACTTGTGATCGTGAAAAAACTGTTCGTGTTTTCTTTTTTCGTTTATTCGATAATGAATTACCAGGACTCATGTTTGAATTTTGTATTTTCTTATCTTTATCATTATCATAATCACTTTCATCTTCCTCGATTTCTTCATCAATTACCATGTTGTCGTTTTCACGATAAGGACTTTTTGATCTGACGTTAATATAATTTTGATCTAAAAATGCCGGATGTGTTGACGTGATAATACTATGATGAGGGCTTCCTGGTGGTGAACGTTGATGGTCTGATGGTGATGAAGGTCGTGGCGAACGGCTAGTTTCAGTATTATTTGTGGCTGGTTGAGGTTCACGTGGTGAAACTGGTGGTGATTGATCATCATTCGTTGAACATCCTAGAAAAATCCAAAACAGAAAAAAAAACTTCAACATTATAACTTGGCAATTCAATTCAACACTATTTTCACTGGAATTCCTTTATTATAAACAAAAATTTTTGTATGTATACGAAATACGGAAATAGCTTTATTTTAAATACAGCACGGAAATGGTTTCTGAAACCTTACGCTAAGTTTGTGTCTAATCGACGGTAAGCCATACAAATGCGGATTGAACAACGTTGACAGCTACAAGGAACAAAATCACCCTCGAACAATAAAAATGCTCCAGTCTTAATCCCAGCTTTGCTTAGATTTAACTTCATTACGCAATTTCTTTTTAAAAGCTTCCAACTTTGAAACCTTAAATAGACGCGACCAAGTCGATTTACAGCAGTTATCGGAACCATTATCGATTTTATTTCTTTTCCTTTTTTAAAGTTAACACATCTATCGTTCTATATATGTTTGACATTTAAAATTCAATTAGACAAGTGTTTCTCTAATATAGGACAGGTGCTTAAAGAGGATTCCGTTCGTTGTCTTTTTTTCTGTAAATTTTAAATTTGATGAGATTTATTACGAATTTCAGATAATAGTTATCAATTTTAAAGATCACTGTATATAGGCATGTAGAATGGAAAACACCTGTCGTATATAAAATAGAATTTGGCACGAGACATGATTTGCTTGCGTTCCTGATATCAGCAAATTTAACAATCAAGATTACATCACGTGAATAAAAAACTTTTATTATATAAATTACTTGTTAAATTTAGAAATTAAATGCATAAATTAGTAAAGCACTCGTATTATTTCGATCAGGAAATTAAAAATTAAAGTTCTCGCACATAATATTGAGTGGACATACGTAACAAATAAGTATCGACTATTACACTTTTATCTTGCCAATTTTAAAATAATGAGAAAAAACGGAAAACTCAACATCCTTTAAATATTTTAAGCATTTTTAGCTCCAACTTTTGAATAAACTTTTCGATTACTTTGCTTCTTCGGCCCTTTTTTTCTGGTTTTTTAAGCAACGTGATAACGCAAAAAAGTTTCAAAATTTATATTTAATTGCTTTTATAGTTGCAATATTTCAGCTAATCCCCCGGCAACAGTATCCGGCTATTTAACGACATCAATTAAGTAATTTCACGATAATCTAACAGAGTCTTTCTCTCTGTCTCTCTATCTCTTACTGTCTCCCTTACCGTTAGGGCTGGATTTCTCTTGGGGCAGTTGTGCCGGTATCCTCCCCCAGTACCAGGGCAATGTTCGGGGATCGGTAGGTCCTCCACATAAAGCAGCATATCTACTACTTGCTGCTGCTAGAGCACCAAAATGCGACATAAGTCCCAATCTGTAATTAAAGTTTTCAGTATAAGATTTGCAATCAAGTTGGTAAATGATAATAAAAATATTAGTGGTGGTGATGATAGCAGGAAGTGAGAGGACTCGTAAAGATTGTATTAAATCACTGTTAAGAATTTACAATAAATAAAAGGCGATGGTGGATGTTTTGTGTGTGAATCAATATTTTCATCAGTTCCCTTGTGGCAATCTGTAAACTAAGTCTATCTACCATTAAATTTGCATCAAGTTAAGTGTTTCTTCTTCAAAGAAGCGAAGTCGATGAGCGGAAGAGGACTTCCTCAGAATTCCCTAAGAAGCTTACTGCCAGTTTAAGTGGTCTGATATTGCGACATGATCGATAAACAAGGTCTATATGTTAGAAAAAGAGCTATTCCATGATGCAGTCCATTGACGATTGGCTAATGGAGAGAGGAAGAGAGAGAGGGATGGTGCTTTTCAAATTTTAACTCTAGAGATATTTTCAGATTTCAACAAGAAGGAAAAATTTAAACATTATGAATTGAATTGGTCAAGTATCAACAAATTTATGTATGTAAACCGATTTTAAATAAAACGTGATCAATTCATACAATTACACCAAGAAATTGCAGTCTGTTTCAAAAAATTTGAATTAGGGAACAACTTCAATTTGAATTAACAACAACAGGCTTATTTCCAGTTGTCTAGTTGAGTGTTTTTCAATATTTCTTGACGTAATTGAACTCGATATTAGAGATGGATTTCAAAACTAGGAGATTTTTAGGAACAACAAACTCCTCAGGGAACACGGGGTTGCGAGGAACAGTGATTGGGAAACGTTGGACTAATTTACATGAATGGTTGTTTAATTAATACCGTCCACGATTTCATCCTAAATTGAAAGTTAAACAAATTTTCATGGTAACAACAATTTTTTTTCGATAATATGATTTAATTGAAAATAGCAACTTTAATGAATTCTCTTGTAAACATTTACAAACAGATTTTCAAAATAAAAACAACCTATTTGTACACAATTGAGTTTTTTTACATGTTTTTCGATTAACAAATTGTTTACAATCATTTTTGAAATTAAATCTTCCATTTTGTTGTGGAAAAACTAACTTCTGAAAATTGGTCAATTATTTACCAATATTTTCTGATACTGTTGATAGATCCAATAATGTTAGCTGGAAGCGATTGATGTGTTTTGATAAAATCAAAAATCATGGAAATAAAAAAAAGGCAATTTTCCAAAATGATTGAAATTGTGATTTCTTAAACTTTTAATAATCTTAAAGATCGATCAAAGGAAATTAATGTCGGCTAAGTAATTTAAAAGGTGATTAAAGTGGATCTGTAATAAAGATAATCACCCGGAAACTACAATTTTTCCACATTTAATTTTAATAAATTTACAATTCAAATTCAACATCGACATCAAAATTTAATGGAAAAAAAGTAGATACTTAAATTTCTATATAAGATATTATCAATAGAAAGATTTTATGTCTGTTTCTGGTTTAAAATACCTTGACAGCATGGTAGTATCTGGACCGTTGGCGGCAATTGCGGCCGTCGTCTCTAAGATATTTTGTTCACTTGTTGGTGTTGTTGTTGTGACTGTTGCTAAAAAACCATTTTTCTTTGCCGACGGTTCAGTTCGCGACAATATACTGGAAATTGAGAAATTCGTTGAAGCACCGGAACTCTTTTGCGTATTAATAACTTTGTCTTTATTGTTATTCTCGGTTTTATCATCGTCACTAGTTTTAATTACAGGGAAACACGTAATATTGGATGTTGATATGTGATGATTAATTAAACGGAAATTATCAGGTTCAGGTGATTGATTCCTGCTAGATGATTCTGGACTTGAAACAACATTAACTTCAACATCTCGCACCGGAGAACTCATCGTTCTTATCAGGTCACACCAAACACTATTTAGATTTTTGAAGTAGTCACTTGGTTTTATACAAATTTTTTTTTTTTAAAAGTGGAACTTCAATTTTTTTTGATTGAATTTCTAAAAAAATATTATCACACTTTCTATAAATATCAGCAAACAACTAGATTGTCTATGACCAAATACTGGTTGTAAATGTTTTGAGTGAGTTTGTGTGTATGATCATGAAGGGCGGTGAAGTTGAGGACACTCCCTCTTTCAACAGAAACACCCCTAACTTTACCTGATATTGTTTCTTTCACTCCAACTTTCAATTTATCTCTATTGCCATTTCTGTTCTACCCTTAAACCGTTATAAGTTTAGTGAAAGCTTTTAACATACTATACTTTACACACAATTTTGTGTTGCTTTCTTTCTTATTGTGTGTATAATTTGCACGTCTCTATCTATGTGTGTTATGATGATGAGACACAAGAGAGGGATGAAAAGAGAAGGTAGAATTGTTGGCAACCCCTTTTCCTCTTTAAATATATTCTCTCTATACACACATACAAATACAGAGACAAGAGATCTTATTTCTTAGTACCTGTTTCGTTTACTGGAGGGGTAACGGAAACAACCTCCAAGTCAATGCTGAATAATCTTACATGTTCACAAATAATTCGCTTAAGCTTATCATGTTAAAAGGGTTAAATCACCCTGTTTTACGCAAAATCGGTGCGTTTAATAAATAACGCGCTATTTTCTTAAATTGAGTTACTTAGGACTTTACCAGAAAATAAAGCAATAACTTAATTAGCACTTATCTGCAGTTTTCTAAATACACTTTTATTGCCTAGAGATACATTTTTTCTTTATGTTGAGTTGATTTTATCATTTTTTATGTAAAATATTGTGTATTTAGAATTTAGATTACAAGAAGTTGTAAATGATTGTTGGTACAACTTCGAATATAAGAGGGATGAAAACATCTGGATATATTATACTTTTCCCCCTTGCTCGATTTTCCTGTGTTAGTTCGTACTCTCCCACTTTCGGCTTATGTTGTGCGCATCGACCAATTGGAATGGCTCGTAAACTACCCCGTCGCGGTCTTCCAATCACATCTGAGGTTTTCCAGTCAATATTTGTTAGTTTATGGGCACGAATTTGACGGTCTTTTGTAAAGTGTAATGATCAGTAATAGTGGTTAACGATAAATGGCTTTTACTTTATACTAACAACAACAACAACAACAGCAATGGCGACAAATTCAACGCAGAGGGATTGTCGTGTTAAAAAATAATATAAAGATACAAAAACAATACTGCCTCACAAATATCGATCTAGTAAATATATTTTTTTGTACGCACAGAAACTTGAAAAAATTCAATTGTCACATTCTGATGTGTTTGTCTCCCGTTACCATTTCACACTTGACAACTAATCTGTTGTAAATGTTGACAAAGTAGCTTGTCTTTTGTATTTTGTATACTAGATTGTTGATTTGATCCTTAATAGATGATGTTATAAGGACCAATTTCTGAGACACTTGAATTGAGAGGCACTTAAGGTGCTATAAGAGCTTACCGAACAGATTAGAGGTATTACAGTTAAGTACCTTCTAAAGTGCAAACGCAAATTCAAAAGTGGTGAGCCTCTCTCTGAAGTGGAGTGCTTAGCTTAGCCGATTTGAACGATTTACATTTCAGACCGTTTTAGAGATAAATAGCTTTCACCTATTTTACCCGCACTTTACTACCTCGCCTTTTGCTTTTGTATAACATAAATGTACACATAACATATACATATAAAATGTCTATAGGAATCATTCTTGTTTGTCTTCATCTCTGAACATATTTCAAGAATTTGTTTCCTTTTATGTAGCCATACACATACCTATACGCTACATTGTATTGATGGACTTGTTGGTCTTTTTATTGAGGAAAATTTATGGAAACCGAATATATGTTTCCATATAATATCCATAAAACGATCAATGAAAGGAGAATTGATAAGAGAAAGTAGCTGTTTTTTGAAAGCACTTTTGATCGACATCATTAATCAAATGCTCAGTTCAATTTAAGAAGTCAACGCTAATGATAATAATTTGGTGTTTAATTTTCAAATGTAATAATAATAGTAATAATGATGTTGATAAGAGTGATAATGATGATAACATTAAAATTGATTGAGTTTTTTCGTATAATGAGCGGCAGGTTATCGAAATAGCGTAGGTGTCCCATGTCCCATATGAAACATGCACGTTTTTACTAAATTAAAAACGAGCAAAGTCAATTATTACCATTCAAACCAAAATGGTTTCGGTTGTATTCAATTTGTGTGTCAAATTATTTGAAAAAGGAATAAAAAATTATACGAATCTAAGTTTCACTGTAAATGTTTTCATTTTTCTCAAAGAATTTCTTCGTTACTTTCGCTAGTAATGGGCACACCAAAAATGAAGAAATTTTTGCCAAAATTACATTATTATGCAATATATTTCTAGAAGCTCTCTAGTGGTGTTTACTGTTTTATTCTTGTAAGTCTCATATAGTTGAAGGTATTTCACACTTTCTTCAATATTTCTTTCTATTCTCGCCCTTCAATTTTCCACCTATGTTAACTGGACTTATCTAAATCCCATCGAATTGAAAAGGGACAATATAGTGGCGGTATTGCACAATAGCAACAATAATGTACAAAATACCGGCACACACATATCCATATGTATGTATAGTATTGGACTGTCGAAATACACTTTCCGATAATCGTTTAAGCCGCTTTGCACAATGAACGGTTGTTAACAAGCCAAGCGTACATAAGAGATCGTTAGTTAGCAAAACACAACCATTGTCACCTATTGTGCCAACAATAAAGTCTTAAGTACACCTTGAAGAGCTTTTACCGACACTTTACCCTGAGGATAGATAGAATGTGAATTTTTTCCTCTAGGTAGATATTTTTGATTTTTATGCCAATTAGGAGTTTTTTCTTGAATTGAAACATAGTCGTTTTCTGCAATACCTGCGAAAAGCTCCGTCGTTCTTTAGTGTATAACAAATGTTTGTGTTGAAAGTTGTTGAAAGGACAACATTAAAGAGTTGATTTTAAAGACTAGATAGGTAATATTTTCAAGTCTAACATTAACTTTCGAAAACTACGGTAGACATCAAAAGTAAAATTAACGGAATCGCCGTCCATTTGTGTCTTTGATCATGTCTGAATAGCTTAAAAGATTTCCTCTCCTTCTCAGCAATATATTTATAGAGTGGAATCAAGATCATCCAACATATCTTTCCATCCCTCAGTTTTGACGACGACGCACCCTGTTCTGACAAATTACCAAGATTGAGAAGCTCATGTTTAAATTAAAATGATTAGCTACCTCCAACAGATTCAAAGGCCTCCTTCTCTTCCTCTATATTATGTCTTATTCAACCGTTGCGATTTTATCTTTTTATCGTAAAAGTTAGTTACCAAAAAGAGTCCCCGGCTACCTATATAGGTATATATGTATTTTAAATACTTAACCCTTCATAAAATTGATCAGTTTTAATAATAACAACAACAATAATTTATCTTATCTTTGAAAGAGACAGATGTTTGTCAATGTGGAATTTAAAAGGATTAACTACTATTGAAACGGGTCATTGTCCACATTTCCGTTTCCTTTTTTTGCTGTAAAATTTTTGGCGACACATCTATAACACAAAAATCGACCATATTAAAAACCATAAGACAGATGTTTATCCAAAAATTTCCAAAAACGATCTATTATTATAATAATAATTTTCTGGTTTGATGGTACGTCAATACAATTCAAGATGAATCTAGGGGATTGTTACAACAACAAAGAATAGGTAACTGAGAAACAAAACCAAATCGGTTCAAAAAATACTGCCAAATCAACTGGAAATAATTTGACTTGTTCTTTATTGGCGGTAAATTTTGATCTGTAAACGTTTATTACGCTACAATGAACAGAAATTATAAGATATAAGTATATGTATGTGAAACGGACGTTTAGTTTTTGGCTAGAAATTTTCTAGGTAAGTAAATGCCTGATTAGAAGGTTTAACAAAATCTGTAGGTATACATTTTTCGGTAGTTTTAACTCATTAGTGGCGCCAGAATTTCTCAAACTGTCTGCAAAACCTGAACAACAACATAGCAAAGAAACTTTTCGTCTTTCAGCATTTTACCAAGAATAATTACGGATTATAGAATGTATATCTACGGTATTTTATTATATTTCACTAAAGTGTTCCTGTATGTTGATGTTTATAATTGAGGCGTTTGTTTGTAAGTGAAACGGCATCTATTAGATAGCAGGATAGCTAAAGGGGGCTAATATATGTTGGTGTGTATTTAGTATAAGTGGTTTTGGTGGTAATGGTTCTCTAATCGATAAAATGGATAGTTTGCAGCTTTCCTTCGTGGTTTTAATCAATTACCATTGATTGAACCCAATTGCTGGCAGGTCAGTAAACACTATATTGAGACTGATTGGCTGTGGCCTTTAAACTATTCGAAAGCTTCTACACAAGAAAAAATCCTGAAAGTAATGAGAATAGAATGTCTTGTAGCCTTCATTTTTGGTCCGTAGGTTTTTGGATTTTCTTCGTCTGAGAATTATAGATTCTAGTGTTTTCTGCAACTTATACCTTTTACGACTAAAATACATTTTTCATTTCGATTATTTTCCTTTCAGTGATTTTTGTCATGATTTTCTAAACAACAAACCACTCAAAACATTGTGATTTTAATCCTGTCTTACATAATTGGGATTTTGTGTGGGCAACTTGTTTCCGATTCATCCTTTTAAGTAATCCAAGTATTTTAATTAATTAGAGTTGAATAATTAAGACACTGAATACAATTTGAGACAAAGTTAATTGAAGTGAACGGAGATGATGGGTAAAATAGCTCTGGAATAGCTGAGCTAATTTCCATTCTAATTCACCAAAACCTATTCTCTCTCTCTCTCTCTCTCTATCTATCTCTCTCTCTATCTCTTCTCTACATTTCTCGTCAAGTTTAAAGTATACGAGACAATAATAGTTTGAATTTGGCTTGGGGAACATTGAGTGGTCACATGAAGCACTCTACAACATGATTTCGCAATTAGCAACGCGACACAATGCATCCTTCTTTGTTTAGACAAAGAGCAACATAGTACGACCTTATTCTAATTATTACCCTTTATTCAACTAGAACAACCTACGTGACCAACATCAACCCCTTTTCCTCAGGTATTATAACAGTTGCTGCTGGCGCTTCAGACTAAAAAATTTAGAGGTGTATTCGTGTTGACACAGGCAACCAATTAGGGTAATTTCGGGAGAGACGCACCATAGGGAGAGTTGCACCATTTTTTGTACTGGCCACATCGAACG